>KN882892.1:123888-142735 GCA_000934455.1 Apostichopus parvimensis
CGCTCCTCAGGACAAAAATGGTGATTAAAACCACTTTTTTTTTTCTTCTTCTTTTTGTATCTGTGACAGGATTATTCAAGGCTATATCCTACGGGAAGAAACAGGGACACTTTCCACAGCTGCAAGTGACATACACAAGGTAATCCATGAAAGCTTACCAAAGCTGTTTAAAGCTTATTAATGATACCCTAGCTTTATAGGGTATTTTTTATTGCTTTTATGATTGATAAGATGTATGACATTACTTTGTAAAGTGACATTTGTTAAGGGACTGTTATGTGATGTTACTCCTACTCACCCTGCAATCAGTCTTACAAGTGATGACTTGGTCATATACAGTGAATTCAACATGGACTTACAATTACACTGTTAATAAATATGCTAGAATCCAGACAGCCATCTTAACCCACTTCCCCACCCCATCTCCCCACCTCATCTTCCACACCCACATACCCCCCACCTCATCTCCCCCACATCCCCTCCTCCCTCATCTTCATGATCTCTTTAAAGACATACCATACTCAGTCAAGCAATTAAAGTTTAAGATGTAAATCAAAAGGTGAAATGCCTAGAAAATTGGAAAGAAATGTTGATGTTGGGAATTCATGAATGAAATCTTCCAAATAAGGTAGACTAGAAGATCCATGTGAGTTGTCTAGTAGATGACTCCCCCCCATGTGAGTTGTCTAGTAGATGACTCCCCCCCTATGAGTTGTCTAGTAGATGACTCCCCCTCACAGAAAATGAAAAACATTAAACAAAATGATGAATCAGTATGCTTGATGAGAGCTTGTATCCTGTATCGCGAAACTAAATTTGAATTTTTTTTTACTTTGCCAAAAATCTAGTTGTTCCCTACAGAGTTTTATAAGTCGAAATGTAATGCTCCTTGAAACCATAGGCCATACTGTTTATTTAGTCCACCAAGCATTCACACCAGAAGTTATAAAGTCGGGTAAAAAAATTAAAAGGTTTGCCAATGAGAAGTCAAGCATAAGACAACATTGTTTGGGGACACACAATTTTCTGTATTGGGTTAACTTGTTAACTCGCAAATCAGCCAGTGCAAAGCTATGAAGTGGCTGTGAACCACCACAACCGAAATTCGGCTAACAACAAAATATTGAGAGGTTTGCAGATTGCGGTTTGGAATTTGATTCCGTTCATGTGTCATATTCTGCACAATGGTCATTTCTTTCAAGTTGACAATTGTTGCTACTAGCATTACAAGAACATTTTCAGTGTTTCCTAGAAAGGTGGAGTTTGACAAAGCTAACCTGAGGTGACTTTGTCCCTGGCAAATTTCATGGGATTGTGTTAACATTAACAAAGTGTCTAATCAAATCAAGGGGACAGGCTATTGAGGTCTTCTTTTGTGTTGTTCTATGTTACCAACTGGGATATGTAATCGAAATGTTCTCTAGCAAAGAAATGGTGCAATATTTTCATTTAACTATGTTGTTAAGTAATAAATGTCAAGATTGTTTTTGACAAAATTAGTTTAGCAGTCTTCTGCTGTCAATTTGAACTGTTGGATAAAGCATTGTTCACTTCTGGGTATTTTGTTTTTATACCACATGAAATAGCTTTATAAACTGCTGTTAAGTGGAACCCTCATCTTTAAGTGTTGACATAGGTTGAGTCAATGTATCCCATTGACACCACAACAGATGGTAATTATAACAAATACCATATGGATACATTTAAATTGGAAAGGACATCTCAAAGCAACTGCTAATTTTCATTAGATGTGAGCTTATTCCCCTCCCCTGCCACTATCAAAAACATTATCTTTCTTTGCAGGGCTCGCCAAAAAAAAAAGGGCTCATAAACTGTTCTCATGTGAAGCCCAAAACAGCATCCAAGAGTTATAGCATCGCTAACCAAACAATCTAAATCAATATTTTCAGCATCAGTCCTACCCTTATGTTAACTATTCTTGGCACTGTTTAACTATGTTCTGGTGCAAAAAACTCCAAAATCCCCCCCGAAATTTAATTTTTGGGAAGCATATACATCATCACTAAGCTTAGGTCTAACACAGTTTTTGTAGCAAATGTACCTAGCCTAGACTGAACTTAATAAACATAACAATCTGGGTGGTGTTGTTATATGAAATGAAGTGGTAAGGCAGCTTTTTCAAATTTATTTTAATGCGGGAACTCAGCGATGCCCGTAAGTTCACACCACAAAACATAGCACCCATCTTATGGCAGTCTTATTCAAAGTGAGCTGGCCATGCTGGGTGGACCACGGTACAAGTCTTCCACTCCCAGCCGTTTTTTTTCCCTACGAAACAATAATTTATGGATTCAAAGTGACTACAATAATACAACTAAGGGTGTCCTAACTTTGAAGCAATTTTGTTTGGAACAGCCTCAAAATGAAGGCTAATTTAACCTGAATTGAAGGAAAAACCAACTAACAGGAAGTGGGGGGAAGGGGGGAATTTCACATTTTGAAGTAAACATACCTCAAATGTTTCTCTTTCTGTTTTCCGCAATTGTACACCATAATAATACCAGCTGACCTGTTTTTAGATTCAATGAGAATAGAAACCTATGCCGTCATGATGGCGTGTGTGTGTGCGTGAGTGCTTGTGTGTGTTTGTGACGATATAATCACGATATATCAAGAAGGGTAACTGTGATGAGCCTCATAGTTGGCAAATGGATGTCCCATAGTGAGTAGAAGTACTCAGAAAAATTGGTGAATCTCATAGTTATCATGTGGATGTCCCATATTAAGTAGAAAAACCCTATTGTTTTAGTGGAGGTCAATCACCAGAGGTCAAATTCTGGATACCTTGTAAACACAATTTCTCATGATAGGAAGTATGAATATTTTTATAATTTATTTTTATATTTTTATGAATATTTTTATACTTGGCATGTGTATGCATCATATTGAGTAGAAGGACCATATTGTTTTTGGTGGAAGTCAAAGGTCATCTGTCATCACCAGAGGGCAAACATCGAAAACCTTGTAAAACACTATCTCAAGATATGTAGCATTGATAGTTTTCATACTAGGCATGTGGAATGTGCCATATTGAGAAGAAGAACCCTATTGCTTTCAGTGGAGGTCAAAGGCCATCTGAGGTCACCAGACTTCAAACACTAAAAACCTTGTAAACAGGATATCTCAAGATAGGAGGCATGGATACTTTTATAAGTATCATGTGGATGTGTTTCATTGAAGAAGAGAACTCTGTTGTTTTAGGGGAGGTCAAAGGTCATCTGAGGTCACCACATTTCAAATTTTGAAAACCTTGTAAACACGATATCTCAAGTTGGGAAGCTTGGATACTTTGCACGTGAATGCATCATATAGAATAGAAGAAGTCAGTTGCTTTTGGTGGAGGTCAAAGGTCATCTGAGGTCAGCAGCGGTGAAACTGAAAACCATTTAGACATGATATCTCATGGTAGAAATCATGGATACACCTCATACATGGTATATGGATTTGCCGTACTGAATACAAGAATCCTGTTGTTGGTGTAGGTCAAAGGTGGTTTGAGGTCACCAGAGATCAACTCTAAAAACCTTTAAACGTGATATCTCAAGTAAGGAATCATGAATACTTTTCATAATTGATGTGGATGCATTACATTGAGTACAAGACCCCTATTGTTTTTGCTGAGGTGTGTATTGCCACACACAGTAGACTAACATGTGTTTATCATGCCATAGTGTAATTGTACATCAAAATAGTAGTTTAGGACATTAATATTACAAGAGCTATTACTGGTGAACAAGCAGAAGTCTAGTGTAATGAAGTCATTGAAGCCTCAATGCATTTTTGCATTCTGGTTAAAATTGAGAATGATACAAAAAGGATTTACAAGATGAAATTAATGGAACAAAAGTAAAAAACTTAAATGTAAATTTGTCCCCCTTTAACTGTTGTTGCATTTGTGTCTGTTTGCTGGCATTTCCCTGTAGATATTAACCATTGAATGTATTTGCAAACCACGTCGACCTCCAAAGAAAGTACATTGGTGGTTGGTCATGTGATAGTTATCAGGTCGTTATCAAACAGGTATTCATTCCTTGGGTTGTTATACTTCCTTGCGAAAGCTCTTGATCTGAGACGTTACTGATTTTCTTGTCTAAATCACCCTGTATAAAGATGACTCTCTTCTGCATGGGCAGTCAACTAAGGTTGACTTGGCATACATATATATATTGGTGTCACAAGGTTTTGGTTTGGTCAAGCATTCATTTCCTGCTAAAATTATATTATCTTTATTAGAATTATTATGAAAACTTTTGGACTTCCTTGTTTTGCGTGATGTTAAAATTTTTTGAGATATCTGTAGTGAAAAGGGCCAAAATTTAATGTTGTATTAATGCTTTCATGTTGGGTTAATGCTTTCAGAATGATGAAACTTTTCCTGAAAAGTATGAAAAACTTTGTGATTAGTAATAAAGAGATGTCCCCCAACCCCTTCCCCCTCCCCCACCAACCCACCGTCAAGTTTTTATTGTTATTTGTAACACTGACAAAACAAAACAAAAGGAAAGGATACCAAGAAAACACAATAAGACGATAGCTAATAAAAAGTTCATGTTTACACATAAATTGTATAAATATATAACTATCTATTGCTTAAACAGTTTCCATTAGCTGATAATCTTTCTGTGTACAATATATATATAAAATGTTCAATTATGCATTATTCAGTTCTTCGTCACATTAGCCATTCTTCGGTTGTTCGTGAAATGGAAACCGAGCCAGGCTTGCAAATGCTTTCATCCCTCTATTGCTATTATAATGAATCAAGGCAACGGTCAGTGGAGGACCGTCAGGCAGTGCACTGACCGTTGACCTCAATCTGCCCGTAAATGGTCCATGAAGCATACTTTCATATTGATCTGAGCATTGTGAAGATTGGCAAATTGATATATCTATTTAAAAGTTGATGGTAGGATGGCAATCACTACCGAGGCATCCCCAGATATCTGGGAATTTTTAGTAGTAAGATCATGTTACAGAGGTCAAGACTCAACGTACAGTGGAAAAATATTCCTATTGGTTTCTTAAATAGATTTATCTGCATTGTGGTGTTATTGTCCGTTGCAGATGGGACAAATGTAGAGAAATATATTAACATTAATGCAGGGGAAAGAGAGTAGATAAATTGAACAGTATCAAAAGAAGTGGTTTGATTATTTTTTTCATCATGGGGTAGCATCAGGTCATTAGCATTGACCACAAATTTGTATGATAAAATTAAAAGAAGAAGAAGAAGAAAAAGGAAGGTATTTACTGCCATCCTTCAAGCATTTTTGCACACTGAGTCTAGGTTATCCAATCAATTAATCCTAAAATGGCTGACATTTAATTTGCAGGAGTCTACTTATAAGAAATTCATTTTTGGTTCTGGATTTGGAAAAGTTGTTAAATGGACATACTATTGTATATTATTTTGAATTTAAATTTTGCTGTCTAAGACATTTCATGGTCTGTAAGATTTGAATAGATTGATTATTTTACAGGAAAAAAAACATAGATTTATGCTTTGACAGTTGGCTAACTTTGCATCCCTGACTTAATCAACCTTGCATCTGGGACATATGATACTGTCTTCAAAACAATGCTGTCAGAACTTGTCAGAATAACTAAAACTATTTTACCCGTTTTAAACTTTGTAGGGCAGCTTTTAGCTACTCAGATCTGAGACGTTCACCTGCATGTTTAATCCATTTCTGATTTTGTTTTTTGTGTCTTTCTGCTCACTGAGACCTCTTTTGCATGATAATTTTAAGTTGTATTCACTCACTGTATCCGGGAGAAATGTTTATATATTAAAGTTCAACACTTGGTGCCAAATAATTTTCAGTTTCTCATCATAGTCGACGTTGTTAGTGGCATCGTTGAACGGTTTGATAGCTGGCAATGTGTTCAGAAATGGTCACAGTGTAGGGGCATACAACCTCTGTTTGGTTTCTTGCTGGAAGCAATGGAACCTATGCAGTCATGTTGAATAGATTTGTGTGTGTGTGTGTGTCTGTGTGTGAGACTTGCTTGAGACTGCAATAACTCAGCAACAGTGTGATGGATATTTGTCATACTTGCCGTGTAGATGTATTATAGTGAGGTGTGCCCTGTTGATGTTGGTACTAACCTTATGAATATCAGTGTGGTAGTGGAATCAAATGTAAAGCTCTTTATATTGTAATAACTCTGCAACCTTAAGTCGGATTGTGGCCAAACGTGGTATACAGTAGTTGGTTAAGACTCACATCACTTTAATATTCCACTAAGCAAGGAACCATAGTGCCTGTTGGGCTCTCGTTTTTCCACTTTCAGCTGTTTAAATGCACAAATTGAGGTATGGGGGATAAAGAGGATAGTTGATATTAGAACAATGTCTAAAACTTTTGCTTTAATTTTGGACATCACTGTCCATGTCTTTGGGAGCTTTAAAAAATATATAAATAGATAGGAATTTGCAATCTGGCTTCTTACATCAAAGAAAGTTTATTAGTTCATTCTAGTTTGGAAAATAATTTAAAACTGAACAATTTATAATAATTGATATCTGATTATATCTAGATTTTAGTATAACATCAAATTTTGTCAACTTGTAGAACCTTTCCTCAGTTTTCTGTTCCAGTGACATAAATTAGGTCCTAGAAAGTAATCAAAGAAACTCCTAGACATGCCACTCGCTGTAATTTAGTAGAGCGCCCTCAGTGGGATTGTCAAATAGTGCGTAATCTTTCGCTATTGTGATTTCACCCAATTTAAAACGGTGGCTGGTTCGCAAAATAGATTCGGCACGACAGCCGAGAAGCGAATAACTCTTGCGGGTAAAAGAATATTACTGCCAGTTGAAACTGCTCGAGGAGGAAAGGTGAAAGCGCTTTTCAGTTTCACTTTCTGAATTTTGAGTTCACTGTTACTTTCTGGTATTGAGACTTGACCGCCATCATATTCAGATCAAATTATTACAGATATTCGTTACTTGAGAAAGAAACTTCTTGTATGGTTTTCATGCCATTGTCTTGCTCTTTTTTATGTTGTTTTTTTGTTATTGGTATGGACCATGATATCTGTTTTCAACTTTGCAAGTGCAAGCAATTTTTTGTTTGTTTAATAGTTCAATCGGAATCAATTTTGATCGGAGGAATAAAGATTATGGCTAATTCATTTCAGTCGATAAAAAAAAACAAAAGCAGCGTCGTGTAAAATTGATTGTAATAAGTAAAGGTCAGATTTCATTAGTAAAGTGATTCTACTCAGATTTTCCATTCTTTCATTCAAAGTACAGAGTGGGAGGATGAAAATCGGATGAAATTAAAAACATACTGGGATACTAATTTTCTTTTATGACTTCAGGTCATGTCATTTCGTAAACTTTTTGGCCTCTAACCATTTTTTTTTCTTCAGGCAAATTAAACTTGGGCATATGTCATTTCGTCATACGAAGTTTGGAATTTTTTATTATGATGATTTATTTATATATTAAAGCATAAATTATATTCTCCCCCAAGAAGTTTAAATGGGATAATGATATACAGTCATATATGATGGGTTAGTCTCAGGACTTGAATTTCCATCAAGTATTACAGGATAGTGGTCATTGTTTTCTTTATCTTGCTACACTTTTTTCAGACAACCAAATTTGCTGTTTGGACAATAAAAAGTTCATTCCTGGTTTTCCAAGGGACTACCAGATGAAAAAAGAAGCCCTTAAGAAATGTGCATTGCTGACTCAAGTGACATTCAAAGACATATAAACACAAGCATGTGTTTCATTTGGTACATTATGTACCCATTACTCAGGAGAGAAACAGCACACAATTTGATCTAAAAATTTCTCACTTTTCCCATGAAAATTTGGACTGCCCTCACAATATCCAGTACGCAAGTCAGACATCCAAGTTCTCTTCCCCCAATAAACTTAAAAAGTTGCAAAATTATGAAAGCAGCAAATGTCATCAGGACACTTTGAAAGCACTGTCATCATGAGCATTATGCCACCAAAAAACAAAATGATCTGAAATAGATCAGGTCGACACAATGCTTTTAATATATTTTCCTTGGAATTATAATAATACTGCAGCAGTTGTATTTGCTTTAGTTGATGCGGCTTTGGATGGGGGAAGGGGGGCCAATTAACTAAAATACGAATGCAAGAAATCACGATGCATTACATACAATCACATTATCACATGAACCTGAATGCAATTAAAGTTTGCTGCACATACCTGTACATAATTGCATTTCTTCTTTCCTTCAATAAGAAGGTTACATTTAGCTCACACATTTGCCCTTAATCACATAGGTATATATTAATTTGACTCTTTTGAGATTTTTCTCATTTTCATTTATGGCATTGAAATCTATTTAAAGTCAATTCTGGTTTTATGGGTTGAGCATACACACCTTGTGGCAATGACATCCCATTGGTAAGTGAAACTAGTTGCCCAATTGCAGACTGGTTTTTTTTGGTTTGCATATGTTACTCTGCCTTGCCAAAAGGGATTTAATTGTGCTCATAAATGTGAAATGCATTGCATATGTTACCCTGGCTTGCCAAAAGGGACTTTATTGTGTTCATCAATGTGAAACGTACAAACAGACTAAACTTAAGCCACTGTTGGTATTTTTCAGGTGAGAAAAAAAAGTACATGTGAACTTGAGACGCCCTCCTGGGCTTAAAGGTGCACGTATAATAGCAACAATGCTACTGCACAGTTTGCAGAACCAAAAAATGAATATTCCAAAGTAATCTTTAAAACAAAGTTAAAATAAACTGGAAAACATTTGTGCAAATATATTTACTTGCTCACCTAAAATAATTGTTGTAACTAGTGAAGGGTATGAACTTGAAATTTTTGTGCTTTAATATATAGTTCAATATTTTAAATAATTCATTTTTATTATGTACTTTGACATGAAACTAGACACAAAAAAAACCGAAAGTCCAAACATATTTATTGCATTCTATTAGTCAGGAATTGTTTTCATAAAAGTGTTGGAAATAGTACCTGAAGATCTGTCAGCAGTCTCCTGCACCCAGTCTCTTCCACCCCACCTCTCCCCCCCCCCCCCTCTTTACCTCCCTTCTCAGACCAAAAATGAAAGGAAATATAATAATGTATGACTTTCAGTGAGGTTTTGCTAAAACGTTCATGATTTTCTTATTTACAATGTAGGTCACAGCCATTTCTCCATCTATATATATTACATGTGGGGACTTGCTTGGGATCATGACATGCGGTATATATATAATATTCATATTCTACACTATGGTTACGGGCAAATGTAGTAAGGGTTCACCCTGCCATTCTGTATTATCACATGTCTATGTTACTCACCTCGATAGGTCGCTGAATATGCAAATCTCATTCCCTTCTCTATTAAAAGGCATAATTTAGGAATCTGCTGTGAGGATAGAGAAATGCTCAAACTCATGAATAAACATTTAGTGTTATGTGTATTGTTCAATAGAGCTTACAATGTTCAAGGCTATCGTCCCATTAAATTAATGATATATCATATATTTCAATACATGATAATTAAAATAATTCTGGTATGGATCCAAAAGGACAGATATTTCCTTGTAACTTCATCACTCGATCAATGGACCATATCATATTGCGCTACCTACCCCCCCCCCCCCCAATTACCCAGAGATCCCTCTGATATTGTAAACAGAGATCATAGTCATGTACAATTACTTCCTGATGTGGAGAAGTACAAAACATGTGAAAATTATGCAGAATGGCAGGGTCTACCTTGGCTAATACCTGGGACATCATCATTAAATCATTAACCGTTGGGGAGGTAAAACAATCTTACCACATCCTGAATGAATGCTTCCACCCATCTCATTTTCTCCATCTTCCTATGTATATAATTTTGTTTACGTCTCCTTCTCCTTTCCATTACTTGCCTGCGGCTTTCAGAAAGCATTAGTGAAATCGACCATGGTAAGCACGCATAAGTATTTCTAAGCACCTTTCAAACACACACCATAAAATTTCTACCCCACGCCCCCCCTTTTTTTTTCATTTCTCCTTCCCTTTTCTTGTTCGTGTGTTGTTATAGTTTTTACTTTTACTTTCTTTTGTTTTGTTTATAATCACATGTTCATATCTTCTTCTTCAGTAACCCCTCCCCTCACCTATCCTCCCCTATCCTATCCTCCCATATCCTATCCTATCCTCCCATATCCTATCCTCCCCTCCCCTATCCTCCCCTTCCCCCTCCCTCCCTTGTAGTCTTCTACACACTACTTAGCTATATCTATTCCTTGCCTGCTCTCTTTTTTCTATAGGTATCAATCCTTTAGACTTAGCTCTCAGCCAGTTGGGACAATTTCCTAATGCTAATACCACTCTATACTGTCCTCCCATAACATGCTTCAAATAACTCATACTGACAGTATGAACAGTTTCGAACCTTCATGTGATAGAAACTTCATATGATATATTCATACTGCTCGTACTGACAAAAATTGTCCCATTGGGTGTAGCTCTGTACCTCTCTTTAATT
Source organism: Apostichopus parvimensis (assembly GCA_000934455.1). Taxonomy (NCBI): domain Eukaryota; kingdom Metazoa; phylum Echinodermata; class Holothuroidea; order Aspidochirotida; family Stichopodidae; genus Apostichopus; species Apostichopus parvimensis. The sequence continues at coordinate 134,401 of KN882892.1, forward strand.
TGCTCTGACATTTTGGTATTATCATCAGATTTTCAGGTTTTGTAAAGTTCTACAGTACTCAGCTCGGAAAACATATTTTTATCTGAGTCCCTGTCTATGAACAACCAAACAATGTACCACACAGTGGTGGCAAGTGTAGTATTCACTATGACTTGCTCTTATATTTAAATGAAAGACTTTTATTGGTTTTACAAATGTTGATAACACTTTGGGGATTAATTGTTTCTTGTTGTTGTTAAATACTGAAAACATGTGTTTAGTATTTTGGACCGTTTTAAATACCAGTTTTCTATGTGATACCAGTAAAATGATTCCCCATGTACAGTACAAGATCATCTCAGAGTAAGAGCTACGTAAGAGATCAAATTTCTTGTTACAAAGTGCTCCAACATTAAAGGGGGACTTCCTGATATTTAAGGCGACGTTCTTATCAATTATTTCCAAAACATCGAATGTTAGGCCAAAGTATGGCGCCCACTTATTGCTTCGGTGAGAACTCTTATATTTTTACATTGACAGTAAAATGCAGTTGAAGTGGAAAGTACTATGAATTTAATTTAGACATGTTCTTGGTACTACAAAGGGATGATTGTTACTGGTAGAGAAAAATATTATTATCAAAGTGTATGAATATCCACGCACCACTTGTGCTTCAAGTTTTCATGTTTTCACTGATAGAAAGATGATTAATTTTGCTTCATTCCTCTAATGACCTGTCTTCCATGCATATGTAATTTGATCTACCCTAGCCTGCAACGATTCATGACGTTCTTGCACTGCTTTCCACCCCAATGACCAACTTTGCAGTTTGCCAGTAATGCAGATTCTAACATTCAATAGTGTATTGTATAATGAACTAATACTAGCAGTGCTTTTGTAAAGAACATTGTCTACACAAGACTTGAAATTGTGAAACTAAATTCAACAGAAAATTATGTTAAAGATTTTGTCTCCTGGTAAGCAAAATGGCAGACCTTTGAGAACGTGATACAATATTAGACGTTACATTTCCCAAACAAAGAATCAAGTTTTCATCCGATCTATCGTTTAAGATGAAGACGATGGTTGGGTTTTCTTTTCCTATAAAATGGATTAGCCTGCAGATGTCCAATTCTAATTTATAAGTTTTGTGGACTGGTATGTGCACCAATGTGACTTTACATAATGTTTCACATTTCACACACAATGCACCATTGCATGCATTTTTGGCTCCAAGTTGATGGAATGGTGATACCAATTTATCATTTTGATCTTTTTTGGGTATTTTGTTACAATACAATCTAAATTTGATGTTATGTTATAAGCACGTAGACCTACAAAGCTGACTATGGTTTTCTGAAGAGAAATATGTTTGTCTTACGATGAGACCAACCGGACAATCATTAAAACTTTTTCCTTTACATTAAATTACATTACATTATTGTGTACATCAGCATTCCAGTTTCTCGTTTCATCAACTTTTTACCCTTTTAATATCAACCTGACTTAAAGAAAGACTTAAAAGACACCCACACGTTCTTTTGAATTCACGGTTCAAATACAAAAGAGAAAAAAAAATAGATCACAGGACATTAGATTTAGATACAAAGAGGAATTGCTTGTTGAATATTTTGTAATTAACACTATTCTGTGTTGAATTTGTCATAATTTTGAGGCTACTGGTGTATAATAGCAAAGGAGAGGGTGGGGATCATGGGGGTAGGATAATTAAGCTTGAAAGTTTAGCAGGTTTAACATGAGTATGCAGATAGTGAAGCCCCTCATAAATTCACAGAAAATAGTGAGTTTTGGGATATTTTGTAGTAATTAACTATCGTTGATAATTAATTGAATACTTTCCCACATATATATCTGGCATCTTGGTCGTGACTAACTGTAGCTTAAACATTGTAAATAATGCTCAAGAATTAGTGATATTACAGTCATCAATTTCCTGGTGTCAGTTGTTCTTTTTGGAGTCTGTCCAAGTTTTAACATGCACGCAAAATATTTGTTGCATGGCATCTGTGATAATATCTGTTAAACTTGATGAAATGTACTTTGGTAATATAAGGGCATTTTCTGTTCTTTTGTTTTTGTTTCTTTTTCGCTGTCAAGGACAGAGGTGTACCTGGATAGGGTGTACTTTAACATTGTTGTTATATAGTACATTGCCCTCTGTATGTTCTTAATGTATCATATCATATCATAAACTCTGTATGGTGTTGCTGCACTTTAAAAAATGTATCTTACAAAAAAACGCATGTGGTGCCCGATATTTGAATGTAGTGAATATAAGTTGTCAAATATTAATTTTATATTGTGTAGCGATACCAAAAGTGATCTGTTTGGTTTTTTTTGGGGGGGGGGGGTTTGGGGGAAGGGATTAGAGGGAAGGATATGAGTTACTGTACAATGCTCTCTATAGACCTATAGGAATATTCTTACCATGGGTGCATGACGATAAAATTAATGTGAGTGATATCATACATTTACTGCTGAACCTTGACCTCAAGTGTGTGCAATTTTCTCACATGCTGGTAAACTTATTAACAGAATTTGGATAATTTTGTTGAAAGAGCAAACTTTTTGCAGACGATGCACTCTGATTGGCCATTTATTGGTTAATGTGTCTCTTTGTCTAGGTCAATGTTGTTGCACAGTGGGGCGTCAGGCTGCAGTTAGCGTCGCCGTTCTGCATGGCTTTAATTGAGTGAAACTGTAATGTCTCCAATTGTATAATACGGTCTCCCATGAATAGTTTTATCTGTGTTCACAAGATATTAATATCAGTCTTTGGTTTCTCCTAGAAACTATAATTGCTAATTGCAATATACATTGTTTTCCCCCCAGGAGGGATGGAGGGGAGGGAGAGGAGGGAGGGAGGGGATTTCACTTGATGGGAAATGTTATGCTTGCAGAAAATGTTGAAATGTAATGTCTGTAGTCTTTACATAGTTAAATTATTAAAAACAAAATTTTGCAATGATTCCCCCTCCTCCCTCCCCCCCCCCCCCCAATACCATCATCCTGTTGAATTGCAGGTTTGTATAGTTTAAAATGTTGTACTTTCAAATGGAATCAGTGAGTATGCTCTGTGAGTGAAAATGATCTTAGTTTTGGCTTGAGTTGTAATATGTCAAAATAACTATATAATTTCAGCTGCATTAAAATTTCATGTCAAGGAAAGGCTTCAAAATGTTTTCCACAATGTCATGATTTATTTAAAGTAAATATATATTATATTCTTGTACATCATTTTTATTGATATTTTCAACTCCCCTCTCTCTCTTTCTTTCCATATCTGTCCCCTCCTCACCCCCATCCTTTTTGATTTCCTTAGTATCTAAATGACCCTAACATCCTCCTCTCTACAGATCTGTTCACATTTGCACCTGTAATTTGCATTCTTTGGTAGGTCATTTCTTCTCTGGTTGTGTAATCTCTGGCATGCAAATTTGTTTTGAAAGAATCATTTCCCTATTCCTCATAGTAATTTAAAAAACATGTTTTGGCATATCCTGATTATTTTTTGTGAAAGTTTTCACCATTGAAGAAATTAACATGACTTCCACATTTTCAGGGCTCTGGCAAAAGATTATGACTGACAGTTGTTTCAGTATTTAATTAATCACATTACAAAATTTAAATGAATCATCTTTTATAAAAGAAGATTTAAAAGTAAGATTATCAAAAATAAGAAGGTTTTAGTTTTTCATAATGATTTAGAAATATAAATCTCATCTGTTAAGTTCATTAAATGACAGAGAAATAAACAGGCACTCATCTGGAAAATCGGTGCGTTAAGATAAATAAACTTTTATACCTTGCCAGCGATGAGAAGGATTTAATATATGTGTTGTCGTGACAACTCTTGTACTCTATGGCCTTGTTAACATTTAAGAACGCAAGGGCGAGTATTGATATCAAGTCTGCGAGGAGGATTATCAATTAAGAACATAACGCGTTTACATTTAAGAATGAGTGAGTTTCGTATTAAGTCCACTTGCGAGATTAATATACTGAGCCGGCGTGAAAAGGTCATATTAGCTGTTTACATTTACCTGTGGTTTGCCGTTGCCACATGTGATGTACTAATTTGGTAGGTACCACTCCATACACCACTGCACCGGAACGTTCAATCATTGCACATGAGCAGTATACTGTATTCAAATTTCAGACCATTCCCTACCACTACCATTACAGGTTAGCCCAGATTCGAATTCCTTACAAACCCTTCAAATGGATGAGCGAATGATCATGCTAGTCAGTGTTTTACTGCTGATGTTTATTTGAGGCTAATCCAACATCGAAGGCATTTAATGTTAGGTCTAAAGACCTAGTAAGGTCTATGTGTAGGCTAATGTAACTTCATCGTAGGCTATGCCATACGTAATGGTTTTAGCCTTTGCAGTAGCAACCGATTCCAAAATCATCCGTTTCAAAATAAAAGTAAAATTACAGATGTTGGCCTTTTCAAACACCTGTGAGTTTGGTGTACAATGAATTAAAGTTTATTTGTGGATTGTCATTCAGTTTGCTTTTCTGCAGTGTTGGTCAAATCGGTGCAAAGAAAAATGAAATGGGTTCACGTATAGCGTCGTTAGGTAGTGTTTCAGTTAAGAAAGGCAGTGGTCTGATACTTGAACAAACAAACACAACGTAGGTATGCCTCACTGATCTGTACACCATGACAGATGTGTGCCTTATGCCTACTGCACGTTCAAAAATACCCGCCAAATTGCAACTGGATAGAGCGGATATTATAACTTAGCCGGAAATCTCAGGTCACCAAAAGTCCGCGACCGTTCACATTACATTTATTAAGAACGCAAGACGGAGTGAAGAAACCCCAAAAGGAGGATTATTCTTAAGAACGCACGCAGACTTGAAGTATGATTACGCGAGCGTTCACTCTAAGGGAATAATTCACCCTGGCAACTTGAAGAACGTGTGCGTTCTTAAGTGTGAACAAGGCCTATGTGTGCGTGTATGCGTAATTGTGTACATGTATGTGATACCTTGATATCATAAGGACACAACAAGCAGGTTGAGTAAATTCCATACTTTATCATTGACTTTTGTCAGGAGTTAAGAGCCCTTTGTTTTTGGTAGAGGTTGTAAAAGGGAAAAATATGGTTTCTCAGGAAGGGCAGCTTTTCTGAATCTGGTATTTCGTCTTCAAATCCATCCTGATATGTACACCATTCATTTCTGTTTTAGGTAAAAATGAAAAAAACCTCATAACCATGGTAACTGCCACCTTACAGCTTCCTTGTACTTAATCACTTGATTATATTGTTTAAGCTAAGACTGAGGTCAAAGTCTCATGTAGTCAGTCTTGAATCATATTTCACAGTATTATATATGGTTTAGTAGTAATTCCCGTGGTAAGTGGTATCTCCACGGTGGGAGGTGCAGTGGGTGTGGGGGAGGTAGATATCAGTTGTGTGAATTAAGAAGATATTAAATACTGAAACTTGAGGAGATGAATTACAGCTCTCAATATTCCTTTACTTTCCACTTGATCTTAAGGCTAGTCTGTGGTTTAGTTCAATCAGTCATAAATTTGATCAACTGTTATTGTAATCTTTCAGGGGAAAAAAAGGTGAGTAAACCACATCCGTTTTGAACATTAGCTGGTGCCCTGGTTTTGTAATTTTCAAATTGTATTAATCTTCAGATAGAATCTTGATCTGTTTGATGTTTGTAGATGTGTTTCTGAGAGACCAACTTCCTGTTGTTGTTAGATTGTTCTTTTGATATTTAGTTTAAATAGTTCATTACACTTTTATGGCAGCTATAAAGTACATTCAAGGGTTCGATGGGTAACAAAATTTTGAAAGTCGTGTAATATTTATCGTAATATGAAGGGGATGAAGTAAACCAACTTTTTTCTAAGAGCTTGAAAGAATAATTTGAATTGGAAGAGCTAGTCAAAGGGCCTTCATAGTTATATCTCCTCTCTCATAGTGTGGGCTTTGTCTAAATAACTGCAATGTAAAAACAATGTTTTTTTTCTCATTAACCAAGAGTACAAAGTTTGGAAAAAATGGGACTGAAAGTAAGGGTTGGAGCATGGTGATATTACAGTAATTATACATGTCCACTTGCACCCTTTAAATTCAACAACCCCCATGTGATTTCTGAAACAGGAAGAGACAATGGTTTGCATTGTCTTGTTGTAGGAGTTACAGACAAGTGAGCTGGAGGAGGGGGGGGGCAGTGGGGAGAGTGGTGGATGGGGACAGTGGGGAGAGTGGTGGATGGGGGACAGTGGGGAGAGTGGTGGATGGGGGACAGTGGGGAGAGTGGTGGATCAAAATGTAAAACATCTTCTCAAGTTTTTCATTTTCGTGTAATATAATTAAACAAAATTGTGAAGTAAAGTAGAGGTAAATTGTAACATGTGAATACATTTTATTATGTTATTATTGCACATACTTGTGCAAACATGTACCAAAGTGCTAGTCTTCTTGGAAAAGTTATATACTCCAAAACACTTTAATTTAATATTTGTCTTAAAGGAATTTTTTAGTGGCAGTCTATGGGGTATGTGAAGAAAACTCCATAATTATTTTATCGCAACAGTCTTAATTTGGGGATTTTTCATCCTATGATTCAGGAGAAGTGAATTTTTGAACCTCGCCCCAACTTAATCTAATATATTTTGAACAGTGGAGAACGATGAGCGCCGTGACGTCATCGCAGCACTTGGTTTCGGGGGTTGCAGGGGCGATATCATTAGCAGGCTACACTGTAGCGAGGAAAGTTAAACTTTCTGAAAGTAAAATAGCGACTTAGAAAGACATTTCTCATTGAAGTTGCAAGTTAGCAATCTACTGAAGAGTTAAAAACGTTCCAGAATTCCCCAACTTGGTTTTCTTCATAATATGTTATTCAGATTTTGTTATTTGAGCGATTTTATTAATCGCAGCTGTACGTGAAGTATGTACACATTCCTGTGTATTGTATCAAGGCCAGGCTTAGAGAGATCTTTTGTATTCACATCCGTATGCAAAGTCTGTTCACATTCTTGTGTATTGTATCAAGGCCAGGCTTAGAGTGATCTTTTGTATTCACTGCCGTACATGAAGTCTGTACACATTCCTGTGTATTGTTGTCGTAAGGCCAAGCTTAGAGTGAGATCTGATTGATTCTGACCAATGTGCCGCACTGACCTCACGTCTCAATGTAAGTCAGTGTTAGATTCAAATTTTCTGGCAGGACGGGCCAACATTTCAAGCACTCTGTCACAGAAACTAAACTTCATCACAGGGAAAGGCTTAGGGCGATACAAAGACAAACCAGAATGCAAAATGCATTGAGGTTTCGATGACTTCAATGCACTAGACTTCTGCTTGTTAGTATAACCAGAACTAGCTGTTACAATAACACTTTGGCATGATAACACAGGTCAATCTACTGTACGTGGCTATACACACCTCCATAAAAAACAATAGGGGTCTTGTACTCAATGTTATGTGTCCACACACCAGGTTTTACAAAACCAAACCAAACCTTGATCTCTAATAACTTCGCACATTAAGGTTGCAGAGGAGTCAACTTATGGACAATTTAGATTAGAATAATATGGCCACGAAACTTCAAATAATCAACTTGAAAGAAGCTAATACAGGTCATTAGAGGTCAACCTGAGGTCAAAGGTCACCCAAATGCAGGTCAACTATTGGATTACAATAGCGTAACTCCCAACCTTGATGGACATTTGGTTCTCAAGTTATTGCAATAATACTAGTTTTTGACTCCTAATTGACCTTTGTTGACCTTGGATCACACGACTTATGTTTGGAAACGATCCTTTACCCCATTCACAACTAGTCCACAAATATCAACCATGTCAGACCCTGTCAATGGTAGTTTCACAAGTTATTGCCAAAAAAACACATTTTGACCCATAAATGACCTTTGGTGACCTTGAATCACATCACGGTTAATTTGGAAAATGTGCCCCTACTTCATTCACAACTTGTGGCAATATATCAGCCATGTCAGACTTCGTAACTAGAAGTTGTTGCAAAACGTAGCATAATTTGGCAGTTATTTGCACATAAGCAACCTTGAATGTGCACTCTGTCCTAAAATCCCAACCTTGATGGACATTTGGTTCTCAAGTTATAGCAAAAATAATAGTTTTTGACCCCTAATTGACCTTTGTTGACCTTGGATCATAATACCGTTAGGTTTGGAAACGATCCCTTACCCCATTCACAACTAGTCCCAAAATATCAACCATGTCGGACCCTGTCAATGGGAGTTTCACAAGTTATTGAGGAAAAAAAACACATTTTGACCCATAAATGACCTTTGGTGACCTTGGATCACATCACGGTTA
>KN882893.1:0-16066 GCA_000934455.1 Apostichopus parvimensis
TGTAGCACAGTATACTTATACATGTAGACTGAAGTTTGCATGGTATATATTTGCTGCCCACTTCCATCTGAGAAACTAACAACATTTGAAACGTGGTCCATAACCGGCAACATTTGGAACGTGCTCCATATCCGGCAACATTTGGAACGTGCTCCATGACCGGCAACATTTGGAACGTGCTCCATGACCGGCAACATTTGGAACGTGTTCCATAACCGGCAACAATTGGAACGTGCTCCATAACCGGCAACATTTGGAACGTGTTCCATAACCGGCAACATTTGGAACGTGCTCCATGACTGGCAACATTTGGAACTAGTTCCATGACCGGCAACATTTGGAACGTGCTCCATAACCGGCAACATTTGGAACGTTCTCCGTAACCAGCCACATTTGGAACGTAATCCATGACCGGCAACATTTGGAACGTACTCCATAACCGGCAACATTTGGAACGTGCTCCATAACCGACAACATTTGGAACGTGTACCATAACCGGCAACATTTGGAATGTGCTATATACTGTACATAACATGCAACATTTGAATGATACAGAGGGACACACCATAGAACATAAATCCATAGAACACCCATAGAAAATATTCCAGCTGAGTTGGACAAGAAAAGAAATCTATGAAACCACAAATTTATCACCAGAGTTCTCTTCTTCCTCTATTTTCAAGATTTGACTGACCAACTGTGGCAAAATCAGAAAGCAGTTTAAACATAGTGGTTTTACAAAACTCATACCAAAGGCAAAATTCACAAACATTAAACTTATGGTTTAGAAGGGTCAAGAAAGTGCTGTCTTCAAAAAACCCATACCACCTGAGGGTTGAAATGTGGTGAATGGAGTCAACTTTCAGTTAAGTTTGCCTGGCATCAAGTAGTTGAACTAAAAAGTCTTTAACTTTTCTGAGGTTTTCATTTCATCTTAAATTCTTGAAAACCTGCCAGGTAGGCAGTGTGTCTTCCTTTTCTAAAGTCTATTAAAATGGATTTTTTTTTTAGTGGAAAATTGCAGAAATATTTATTTCCTTAGGTCAAAAATCACATCCTCATAGTAATAAAATTTGGTGGTATTTTGTAAGTTATGCATTGAGGCAACAGCAGCATGAATGTTGTCATAAGGGCATGTTGTATTTTAAAAAAATTTTTTTTTAAATATATATTTCAATCATTTTGCCACGAACATTGTCCCTCCTAGATAAACTGATTTACTTGTGGTCAGTTTTCACCCCAGATGTGAGCACATGTGCTATAATTTTGAATTTTGTTTTATTCCTAGACATAGCGATGTGTTAGATTAGACAGTTAAATGTCTCAGTGAGAAAAAAAAAATTACTTTGAGGATTGCAGTGAAATGCTTTGTTGCAGTTGGGGCATGGGTGACCATTATTTGACTTTATAGCATATTTGTGGTCAATAATGATGACCCTTCATACTTCTTCTGTACAATATATACCTCAAAGTGAAAAAATTGGATAAATTTGATATTACATCGCACAAACTATCGCTCCAATTCAAGCTGCATGCTTAGACATCTCTGTGGGAAACGTATCCCCCTCAAAGCTATATAATGATACAGATAGTGCCTAAAGTTGTGAATACAGGTCTGTTTTTCAATCTCTCGTGAAATGATTGGTCAGAGTTTTTCATATTGACAGGGAAATCATTTTGTGTTCAAAGTTTGTCTAGCATTTTTTGAAGCTTTTGATTTCTCTCTCTCTCTCTCTGTTATTGAATACTATAGTTCCTGTGTAGAAAACTGCTATACACAGCAGGCCTCAACAAATACGGTCGCCAACTCGCCAATGGCGACTAGAATTTTGCAACTGGCGAGCAAAAAATGCATTACGCTCGACATTTTGGCGAGTGGCTCATTCGCTCACTGCCTTTATATGATTGGCTTACTAACTTGTGAGCCAATCAACAAAGGCCTAATTAATGTTAAACATCACAGTAGAATTATCAAGTGCACTGTTAGAAGTATGTCCTAGGGAACAAAGCAAGTCATAAACAATGATTCACCGTTTTATATTTTCATATATATCATGTTTTAAACACGTTTGACGAACACAATTTAAATAGATCGTTTTTGCTGTAAACAACTAACAGTAACACAATAACGCAATATCCTAAGTTAGGCCATACTACCTAGGCTTATATCACACAAACACTTAGCGAGAAAAATTGGCAAGTAAATTTAACGTTTTGGCAACCATTTTGTATAGCATTTTGCGATGCGGTACTGGATGAAAATTATTCCCTGGTCTAGCTGAGCTTGTCATCTCATTCGCTGACTTTGAAACACAATCAGATTTGACATTTACAGTACCAGACAGGAAGCCGACAATTCATTACATATGTGTGGGGTGTTAACGCCACTAATTTTTTTTGTCTGCGACATGTTTCAACGGTTTATCGGGCGAAAGAGACCGGCCAAACATATCGTTAAGTCTGATTAACACACGGGTGGGATGTTGAAAGAAAAAAGGAATTAATGAGATGCATGTTTCTTGGTATAAAATAGTTTTGGGGGTACTGTAGGATGAAGGTTGAGACAGGGTGGGTGGGGGTGGGGGTGGAAGGTGTAGAAAAGGGCCAGACTGAACTTAAATGAACCTAAAAATATATATATAGAAGTTTGATGTTATCGTCAAATAGTGTTCAGTCATATTAAGGTACCTTATTTTTTATTTACATTTTTTTGTACTGGTGCTGTGGCCGAGTGGTATATTGAAGCAATGAGGCTTAGCAATCGGAAGGTTCCGGGTTCGATACCTGGCCGGATCATAGTTTTAAAGTGGGTTTTTCATCCAAGAGCAATCTACGGTTTTCCCATCTGAAATGATTTTCTAAATTGAAAAGATTCCAAATTTGAGTTTAAAATGTTGAATTGGAGCCACCCGACGTGTTAAGTTGTAATCCATGAGCCCTGTGCGGGCTTCTCCCACATTTGTGGTCGCTTAAGCATCTTAAAAATAACTGCTGATTGTTATTATCATTATAAAATACACTGTAATTTTATGAGTACTCGGGGAGTACTTAGGATGTACGTAAATGTCAATCTATCAGTTCTTTTGTCTAGTTTGACGTTTTCATATTTGTTTTTGAACTCTCACCACCTACAGTTCGCTGAAACACCTCTGATGGACGGCCTGTACTGGGAGACGTGGTACAACAATGACAATGTGACCGAAGACGAACTTGGATTCATCTTTTACGAGAACAAAATGCTCGGCGTCCCGAGGCTTCGACAGGTGAAAGTGACCAACGAGTCTTGCATCGTGCACACAGACTTTCGAGATAACATAAAGCAATGCTACGCCTTTTACTCGGAGAGTCTGGAGGACATTTCGCCGTACGGGTTGAGAAATGGAACTGCGTAAGTTAACCGCAAAATTTTCTGTGTTGCGGTGTTGTTCTGGGTCCACCCGAATTATGTTCATTGGAGGCTTTCATGCTAATACTCTGGATATGTACGTGTTGAATGTAGAAAAAGGGTTTTTATGTAGCAATATCTAGGTAGATTTTGATGGCATTAATGTTTGTAATCTAGCACTGGATCCTAATATTCTGTAATCTAGATTGTCTTGGACCAGTGGCATGTGCAAAGCGAGGTGGTGGGGGGGGGGGGCTTATGGCCACCTCACCTCCCATTGTCAGTTGGGGGATATGGTTCAATCTGATGACAGTTTGCATTCAGTTGGGTAACTATGAGTCTCCCCCCCCCCCCCCCCCCACTTCTACTTCACACAGAGTATTAATTAGAACAACCTTGCATTTACTTAAATAGACCTAACTTTGCTTCAGAGTGCACCATTTTTACATCTTTTTTCTTTGGGAGGGGGGAGCACCACAGACCTCCTACAAGGGAGGCTGCTTCATTGACCCCAGGGCAGCAGCCCTCCTTTTTGAATCCCTCCCCTCCCCCCACCTTTGAAATCCTGTGCTTGTCAATGTCTTGGACCCTGAAACTCTGTTGTACACACAATTTCAAATTCTGTGTATTTCATCTTTGACACGTGTCACATTTTGGAGATGAGAATGAAGCATTGAGCGTCTTCAGACTAGAAATCCAGTTCTGTAGTCGAAACCAAACTAAAAGATCAAACTGAAGCAGAACTTGCCATGGTGTCTCTCGTTAATATTCCTGTCCAGCCTTATTTAAGGTCACCATATATAGGGAATCTTAAAAGATCATCCTTAAATAAACTTCCCACGCAATCTCTTCAGATGGGAATATACCACCGAAGAGGTATTGGACGGTTCCAGCCACTGGGGTGAGATAGCGACGTACGGCGGAGGGGGCTACTACACCGACCTGGGCAAGCGGAAGCAGGACTCCCTCAAACAGATCCTCGAGTTGAAGGAGAACCTCTGGATCGACAGGGGAACGAGAGCCATCTTTGTGGACTTTACGGTCTACAATGCCAACATCAACTTGTTCTGTATCGTCCGGTAAGTTTGACGGGAGAATCCCGCAGGTTTGGGTAGTATCTGTTGTCCCGATGGTCAGAGAGAAACTTGATAAACTTGTCGAGCGATAAGCTGAGGTTTGTCTGAAGTACAACCAGTGAACTTACCCCTAAATGCCACTTAGTCATATAATCTTTCGTTCCTGAATATTAACTGACCAGTATTTATTAGATGGAGTTTGAGGCTAATATAGCTTGTAAGTAAGCTTCCATATTTAAGTATGAAATATTGCACTGCAATTGTGTAGAAAACCACCAGTGCCATTAACCAGGCTAACTTCACTAGAATATTCACCTAAAATTGTTGTAGCAAGTACGTGGAAAAAAATTTCAAGGTATTCGGGCTTTGTCTGAAATGACCATGACTCTTGATTGGTTAAAACTTGAAAAGAAAGTTTAAGAAAATTCTGTACAAAGGTACAGTAATAGAACACAAGCTTTTTTTCTTCTTTTGCATGCGACGGTCATCTGATGCGGTATTATCGTCTGAGGTAGTATTTGGCAAGAACATTACAGCAATGTAGTGAAAGCATCTTATAGCGGTCACTAGAAGGAGCAAATGTTTGCTTCACAGTTTTTGTGTGCAACTGAACTCTTCTCATTAGATAAATGCTATTTTTTTTAATTTATTTTTTTTATACAAACATGAAAGTTGAAAAATGCCTTTCTCCCATCTTCTTACATTGAGTAAATTTTTTAACATGGCGTCAGAGTAGTAAAATGTCCCTTCCGGGTTTGTCATTCCAAGGTTGGTCGTGGAGTTCCCGCCGACGGGTGGCGCCATCCCTACATCGACGTTCCGAACGGTCAAGCTACTTCGATACGTGACCGCAATGGATTACTTCATCATGGCCTGCGAGGGCATCTTTGTCCTCTTCATTCTCTATTACTCCGTGGAAGAGTTTCTGGAGATAAAGAGACACAAGTTCTCTTACTTCAAGAGCACTTGGAATTGCTTGGATGTGATCATTATTGCTGTGAGTAGTACATTATTATTATGATAGTTTTTTTGAAGGGGTGGGTGGGGGGAAGGGGAGGGGAGGGGGAGGGGTGTGAAGATGGAGATCACTCAACAGTATTTGTTCAAATTGACAAAAATTGAAAAACTTCACATTTCGGACGGTATGTTACTTTTAAGCACATTTTATTCTTGTTATGTCATATTCATAATTTAACATGTATGTTGGAACTTGAAGAAAACCAAATTGATTTCCAAACGACTGCTCCAGGTTGTAGAATGCTGTGTTCTTGCAGCATATCTTCACTGATTAGTTTCCCTGTAATACCATGAAGTACTATAGTTTTTAATGCAATGAAACCTGCTTTATAAGAAGTGATGGAATTAGCCACTGCTCCAGCTCTTTGTTAGTTCTGCAGTCTCTTTGTAAGTAAGAGGAACAACAACTCTCTTTCCTATCGTGTCTTAATGTGTTGTCAAAAAGTTGTGAGAATTGCGGACAAGTTTGTTAACATTTCAATGAAATATGAAATATTTCAAATAATATTTGTCATGTATGAAGCCGACGCGTTTATTAAAATCATTTTTTCATCACACCGACCTCATTATTTCATCTCTCTCCCAAATCAGGTCTCCGTGGTCTGTATGTTCTTTCACGTTTACCGGACGTTCACCGTGGACATAATGATCGAGCGTCTGCTGTCGGAACCGGACATGTACGCTGACTTCGAGTACCTCGGACGATGGCAGAGTATCTTCACCAACGTCACTGCTGTGGCTGTCTTTTTAGCCTGGATTAAGGTAAATAAATTTGTAAAAATTGTCTCTTTGGTTGTATGATAGGGGGGGGGGATGGAGTTGCACTCTTCAACCATCAGGCTAAGAGGTAAACCGCGTCAATCGCAACATCAAAATAATAATACAAACACTGTCTACTTTCCTGTGTTACTGTTGCTTGCGACAGAAGGTAAGAAATATGCCAAAGGCAGGAGAGTTTTGAAATGAGATCACACTTCACTTTCACATTACTTCCAATGTGAATCGTTAAATTTCCACCATCATTTTCAATGTTATTTCTGTTCTTTGCCCTTCAGCTATGCTTAAAATATCAAATATGAAATGTTTTTTCTTGCCTGAAATATGTTAGTCAAACAACGAGAGAGCATTGGAATTAAAAATGCCCGAGAGTGTTCTCCGTTGTTATGAAATCATGACAAGAAGTTAACGGTGCAAATATTTGCCTCGTCACATTTTTTCTTTAACCTTGTATCTTGCATTTACAGGTTTTCAAGTACATCAGCTTCAACAAGACCATGACTCAGCTTTCGTCCACCCTCTCACGTTGCGCCAAAGACGTCGGTGGCTTCACCATCATGTTTCTCATCATCTTCTTTGCCTACGCCCAGCTCGGGTACCTCATCTTCGGTACTCAGATCAAGGACTTCCGCAGCATCATGTACTGCGTGTAAGTGCTCCGTCTAGCCCGTTCGTTCATTCGATACGTTAGTCCCTCCGCTGACCTCTTTCAGGCCTATCTAAGGGTCTCTAAAATGCAAAGAAAAATTGTTTTTTTTTCGAATGAAACTTGTACTTTTGGTCTTATGTGGATGGATTACAACTCTGAAGAAGCTAGATCATTCAAAAGGTGTAGAATAAGTTAAAGGGGTCGGTATGGCGGTAATTGTAGCTGAGTTGTAAATACGAGTACAACAGCAGGAGTACCAGTGGGAGTACCAGTACAAGGCCCTTAGTGCGAGTATGAGTACTTCATCTTGCATTAGTATCTGTACTAGTCTTTTACCTTTGATGATTAAGGCACATAAGTATCAACGAAAGATACAGATAGGTTCCACCACTCTAGTTAATACCCAAACCAAAAGGAATGAGCAAATTTAAAACCCTTTGAAAAGTTCCATCCCAAAGGACTTTGGGGGGGGGGGGCATATTCACTAGCAGACAAAGTATTTGCATCACTTTAATAATTTCTCCGATCTCTGCCTTTTTTTTTAACCAGTTACACCCTGTTCCGTATCGTCCTGGGAGACTTTGACTTCCACGAGTTGGAATCGGCTAATCGTGTCCTGGGACCAATCTTTTTCATCACCTACGTGTTTGTGGTCTTCTTCGTGTTGCTGGTAATTTTTTTATTTTCTATTCTCCCTCTTGTTTTGCAGTGTGAATATTTATCATTTAACATCTATATATTGCTTGTTACCTTCACTACGATTCCACTATGAAGGGAATAATCACATGAAAACCGACTATGCCGTTATCGGCAAACTTTGAATGATCATAGAAAGGTTCGTGGCCTGCAAACCCATTGACCGATGTTTCTCATTTCATGCACTCTCTCCAGAACATGTTCTTGGCTATCATCAACGACACCTACAGTGAAGTGAAGGCAGACATCGCCAACCAGAAGAGCGAGTTTGAAATCTCTGATTACTTCAAGAAGGGCTACGACAAGATGGTGGGGAAGCTCAACTTCAAGAGGGACAAGATCGCGGACATCCAAGAGGCCCTGGCCCATGCCGACGCGAACGCCGACCAACATCTGGACTTTGACGAATGGAGACACGAACTGAAGTGGTAGGTCGTCCGTCGTGTTGGGCCACTCGGTGGAGAAGGTGTTCTGGGGATGGGATTGTCTGTTGATCTCTCATTTGTAGATAATGATATACCTTGAGACAACTCAAGACTACAGATACCGTATTGCAAGATGAGAATTTGATATGATTTCATCAATTGGTGTAATGGTTATGGTTCCGCGTCGTTTTAGTTGAAATTAAGAACGTTTTCATTTTGCAATCAGGTTATTTTGTGAGCACGGCATTTGCCACTATTTTCTGGCATATATATGTGTCATAGGAGATTTACAATGGTTTGTTCTTCTAGACAAATGTTGGCTATAAACCTGGGCCTCCTGCTCGTGGTGAGCAGATGTATCTGGATCGGCCTAGCCTTAGTTGCTTATATATATTCTGTGACAAGGTGGTTGTTTTCAGTACCCGGCTATACCAACTATCACCTTCTTTTGAATCATTTGGCAGAGTGGGACTACTTGATAGCATCTGTATATGGAAGAATAGATCAAAATACTATTTGTTCTGGTGGAGAATGCTTCTAGAGTTTCATTTTATGTTAGCATGTAAAAGGAGATCCAACAGAATACTTTATATTTGAACTTGAAGGAAACCGCTTTGAAGAGGTTATAAATACTTTGTGCACAGTTTAAAGTGATCTATAAATATCTAGTTTAAGATTGTTGTTTTTTATTCGGTTGACATTTATTTTTGCTTTCTCACAGCCGTGGTCACGCGGATGCAGAGATTGAAGCCGTCTTTGCCAAGTACGATGTGGACGGCGACCGTATCCTGGATGCAGAGGAACAGATGAAGATGGCAGCGGACTTGGAGGGACAAAAGGTAGCGAGGAATTATCTTTTAAGCAATTGATTGGTTGATTGGTTGATTGGTTGATTGGTTGTATTGATTGATTTGATTGAGTTGGTCGATTGATTAGATGATTTGATTGGTTAAATTGATTGGTTGGATTGATTGATTTGATTGGTTGTATTGATTGATTGATTTGATTGGTTGTATAAATTGATTGATTTGATTGGTTGTTTTGATTGGTTGATTGATTTGAATGGTTGTATTGATTGGTTGTGTTGAATGATTTGATTGGTTGTTTTGATTGACTAATATATTGATTTGATTGACTATATTGATTTGATTGGTTGTATTGATTGATTTGATTAATTGATAGATTGATTTGATTGGTTGTATTGAGTGACTGATTTGATTGGTTGTATTGATTGATTGATTGGTTGTTTTGATTGACTAATAGATTGATTTGATTTGATTGGTTGTATTGATTTGATTAATTGATTTGATTTGAGTGGTTGTATTGATTGATTTGATTGTTGTATTGATTGGTTGTAGTGATTGGTTGTATTGACTGATGGATTGATTTGATTGGTTGTATTAATTGATTTGGTGGATTGAGTGATTGGTTGGTTAATTCATCAGTTCATTCATTGGTTGGTTCGAAGATTGGTTGTTGAATAATTGTTTGATTCGTCAACGAGTAAACACAGATAGAAGCGCATAAATTTTCTGCTCCGCAATATCTCTTCATTTCATTATAAATTATAAAAGTCCAATTTGAAAATAACTTTAAATAAAAATAAAAAAAATGACTTTTCCTCTCTCTGCAGACTGAATTGAATAACCAGCTAGCGGAACTGGAAGAGGCCCAAATCACTACGGGTAACCAGCCGTCAACCTCACGGAGCAAGAGTAGAGTCAGCTTCAACGACAGCATCGAGAGCGACTACGATGACGACGAGGGCGGCAAAGGAGGAGGACGGAGAGGGGGAGCGGCCGTCTCTTACGAGGAGTTTGTCGTGTAAGGGCGCCCTCTAGTTCAAATAAATGTCGCCAAGATTTTATCTGTGGGAGAGTGATGTTGTACATTTATACGTTGTATGCGCTAAAGATGACGGTTGGGTTTTGTCCCTCCTTCAGAGAAATGTCAATCTAGGGTTAAGCATGAAATGTTGGCTTTTATATAAATAAGAAATGCTAGGAAGAAAGAAGATAACACCACCCTTATACATCTACAGCCTCTACACCCGGTACCAGCTGGTTCGTCGATGTGCGTAGAATTTTACCGTGGAAGTAATCTCTTTCCTTCTCCTGTACAGGCTCAGCCGACGCGTGGACAGGATGGAGCATTCCATCGGCAGCATCGTGTCCAAGATCGATGCAGTCCTGGTGAAACTCGAGGCGATGGAGAGGGCCAAGGCACAGAGGCGAGAGACCATGAACAAACTCTTAGATAGCATCACAGAGGTAAGACTCGGTGAAGAAAAATTTAATTCAATTAAATTGAAGATGGGAGATATTCCAAATTTACACTGGTACTTTTTCCAGAATCGATATTCCCCCTTTAAAGAGGAATAGAAGTAGACTCAGATGCCTAGCTGTCTTAACCCTAAAAGTGAAAGTAGAAATAGTTGTAATTTAAAGAAGTTTTAACTGGTGACCATGTGTGACCATTGTGTTTTCGGGAATTTGGTAAAATGTTATTTAAAAAATGGGAAGGTTTAGCCATAGGCCGTTGGAAGAATCATACTACTTTCATTTGTAAGATTATTGTTCTCAAAATCTTCGACTTCTACAATGGACGAACCCCTCCCCCCCCCCCCGAACCCCCAGTAAAGGGTACAGGTGTAACAGTCAATATCTAGGGCTGAGAAATCTTGAAGGATAACCAGTTTTGGTCTTTCCTAAGTTGCCCTTGAAGAAAACTTGAAATTTTGACAGTGCCAAATTAAGTTGATGGTCCTTACGCCTTTGTGACATATGGAAAATGGCCTTTACACTCGGTCATGAGGGACGAAATTTCCAGAACTTGATTATCAATTTTTCTTATTAGTTTCTTTGGATGAATTTCTTTATTTTTCTTGTTTTTTCTTTTTTCGTTTTTTGTCAAAATATTCGTTCCTTTCATTTTGCGTTTGTTTTTTCAAGGCAGTTAGTAATTTGTGTACACATCATTCTGTCTTGTATCAATCACTTTAAAATATTAAATATTTTTCCTTCTAAATAGTCCGTTATGATATTGAATGTTTAAAAGTAAAAGAGGAGAGGGTTTTGTCCCCTCCACATCAGTTTGTATTAATTCATTTCATCATCGTCACTGTTTTTCATAAAAAAAAAAAATTTTGGATTAAAAGCACCGACATCAGAAAGTTGCTCACTCATTTTTAACGTAAGAATTTGACGAAAGAAGCTAATAGTTTTTCATGTCATCCCTCTCCCCTATGCGTCTATTTTACCTCTCTCGAAGGAGAGAGAAATCAAAGAGGTTTACAAAAGTGAGATGAACAGGGATTCCTTGCCTCAGATGTCAAGAGCCTCCACCTCTGCCTCTGGGTATAGTGATGACGAGGTAGTGAATCGTGTGAAACCTATCAGCACCTGCACAGAATCTTGCCGTTTTTTTTGCTTTTTCCTGCTCCTTTTTTCCCCCTCTCCTTCCAATTGCACCATCAAGTTAGACCTTTTCGCATCGCTCACAGAACTTTTCCTTAATTAACAATTTTTTGTAATCAATAACTTCCTTTCTCTCTCTATTTGCCATCCTGCAAGTTAAGGACGTAAATCGATAATCAATTTTTTGTAGTCCACTTTATGGGTGGTAAACAATTCGATATTTTTACGTATGACGGTAGATGCGTGGTTTGGAATCGTTGATGGTAAGAGTTTTCTCCTAACTGTTTACACGACATTCTCTCGGCCAATCATCGGCGAGAATTGTAGCGCACTGCAATTCTTGCTGCTAGGAGCCACGAATTTCATATCTGAAGAGAAAAATTGAAAGCAATGTTATGTTATTGTATGTAATACGTTTTTGGTATAAAATGATAACTTCAATTCTTGACATAAAAGTTCAGAAAGGAAAAGAAAAACACGTCATTTTGCCCAGATGGTAACTCACCTCTCCTCCAAGATGAAATTATGCAGGTTTCTGCATCTTTCCCTGCTAGAGGGTTAAGTGAATGGATTGACGGTAGAGTTATCGCTCATAATTCTTTGTCAGTGTAAATATGAAGCAGGATAGATAGATATTTCGGTAGGGATATTAACCTTCATAAAATATCTTTGTTTTTTTCCTTTTTGTTTTTTTGAAAAATGAGAGAATTCAAAGAGCTAGCAAGAGGAAATTTCCTCTTGTCCGTTTCAGTCGTGGAATCCTTGCAGTGTCTGTGGAATAATCAAGCTAACTGTTACTGAAGACAAAGAAATAAGATTATTTCCTCTCCTTTCTTCTTCTCCTTCTTAAGTAATTAACACAATTCGCACCATTGTCATCGATTGGTCCAGCACATTACTAAACCTGTGTCATTTGCATAATTTGTTTAAAAGTGTTTGAAAAAGTTTGAAAAGATTATTACACAGTTTTAGTTCTTTGTGAGCAAACTTGGTTGATGCAGTTGGACAAGATGGGTATCCAAAATGCAATATATTTGTTCCTTTCAAATTTAGTCATGTTCTTTGAAAAATTGAAGAGTTTGTTGATCTGCTGAGGGTTTTGCTGTATCAATTATTTGCAAGGGTCCAAGCATCAGTCCTTGAGATCTTCAAACATTTTATATAACACTGTTATTCATCCAAAGCTACTTAGTTTTGTACTCAGTCCATCTTATTGAAGCAAGAATCTTTCACCGTTGGTGAACTGGTAAAGAAAAATGGAACAAGCACAGAGATTTACAGAAATCTCTTTTTAACTAAAACTGTAACTTTCATGTTTAGTTCTTTAAACGTGTCTAGTTTCTGAAGAAAAAAACAGCCCTGCAAATTGTGAGGAAAGATGTAAAGTCGCCACTTCCCTTGAATTTTGGGCAGTCCAGATGGGGACCTCTTCCCCCTTCAAAGGAAAGTAAATAAATAAATAAAAACATACAGGGTAGACATTCTCTCTCAAATCTGGGTCATCTCTTTCCTGTTAACCTATTTGCAGACATGCCCTAGACTTTTCTATTGAGATGTCATCATCACTACTCTTATAAATATATTACGTTTCCTGTACACCTGTCAGTGAAGCTATTTATAAAGATAAGGGAGGTGGCATCCAGAGAAGTGAAAAAACCCTTTTGCTGTTTCTTGCGTACAGTACAAATATTTACAGAAGAAATGTCAACATTTGCGATGATGCCTTTCGACATACAACAGTGTGACAATACAGGCATGAAGTGTGTTTCTTCACTGCTGCAACCATCTTTTGTTTTCCAGTGTAACAATATTTTTTCTCTCCCCGATGACGATTTTTTGTAATTATGCACTAGCCCATCGTGCAGGGAATATTCGATTCAGTATGGCATCACAAATTGCTATGCAAAGTGGTGGTCAGATTGTTGTACAAGTCCAAAGATGGTATAGTACAGTTGGTGTTTGGCACAGGAACCGTATTATTTTAATAGAGACAGATTTCATAGCTTTGAAATCTACTACGCAAAACTTGATTTAATGGATGTCGTCTAATACCCTATTCAATTATCACTTTGACATTTTGAGTTTTCCAAAGTTCTGTTTGCATGTGATGAAAGTTCTGGTATGAAACATGTGTCTTGACAACAAACTTTTGAGAATATGGGGGATAAGGGGGTTGGGGGGGGGGAAAGAGAGTTGTTCACCTTTACCTCTGACAACACGTTCATCAACAGAGCTGTCAATTTTTACTCGCACCACGATTTTTTGTCCTACACCTTCATTTTACTATCCATTTCTACGTTTGATCTTAAACTGAAACTTTGTTACTTAAGGGTGGATTTCTTTTTTCTACGAAACGGTTCTTTTCTTTTCTTTTGATAATTATTATTCCGAATAATGTCTGTGTACACTTATCAGTGTACTCTCGTCCCTCAAAATGAGCAACTCATCTCTCCTTTTCATCTCTCCAGGACGACGGTGAGCAGAAGAGGAAGAGCAAGATGGAGAACTTGGTCCGGGAAGAATTTGAACGTTGGGGTTCGGATGCGTCCCTCCAAGGAGGTCGGACGAGCGCTACCAGTCCCAGGGCAGGAAGTGCGGTGCGTTCACGTCCGACCACTTCCCAGTCGAGACTCGGGGTAAGTTCTAGCCGTTTGCCGACTGTTGCGCTCGGTACCCGCGGGCGTCACCTCTCAGGTGAATACTTTATCGAGTCGTGATAACTCGCAGATTTGAAGTCACAGATCTGTACTTCAGAGAGAGAGAAGAAATGTCTCTTACAGCGTGCTGACACTCAAATTTGAGAATGTTAGTGGGATCAGACCTTGCAATTGTTATCCCCATTTTGGGAGGATTAGCCCTCACTTTTTTTATACCTGGAAAAAAATGGTGTTTTTCCGGGTATCATGTGATCTACAAAGTAACCAAAGCTTGTCTTCCTCATCTTTACTCCTCAAGCTCTTTTAGTTAAAGATTCTTATCGCTGCAGCTGCTTGATTAGCTAAGTCAAGGAGGACAGCTTTGGTTGCATGATGTTAGGGTTGTGTAAGTTTCAAGGAAACATCCTATTTTGCATTACCATAGCAACAACAGTGTGATTACATGCGTTACTGTGACTTGCTATTCATTCCCATGGCGATAGTAGCTAAAGTGATCGTTTTGGTGAACCGTGACTTACATCCATAACCATGGCAACCTTGTTGCTATCTGTACCATGCTAGGGATTTTTTTGTGATAATGTGACTTACTGTTCATTTCCATGGCAACCGGGCTGACATCTTTATGCCTTTTTTTCTTACAACTGGAAGATTGCTTGTTCATGGCAATACGTTTGCTTCATTTCCCTTTTTGTTTTTTTTGTTATTGTCGTCTCTAAATTTTGTCTTCTCACAATTTTGTCTGTGAAGGACATCAGAGAAGTTTCGGAGCCGGGAACTCCCGGGACCAAACGCGGCCTGAGCCGATCTGCCTCCCAACAGTCGGTTCAGTCAATACAGGTATAAAACACTAGCAAGGAGTGTGTGCACCACCGCTATCACCATACATTATAACAGTGTGGATTGAGAGATTAACCTTTGAATAATGTTAACATCATATCAGTACACCTAACAGTGCTTTGAGGAGATTTAAACAAAACAATAATAATAATAAATATCACTTAAATATGATCAGATGTATTCTTCACGAGTGGTCTTGACAAACTAACATCGTCTCCATTATGGTACGTTGACTCTAGAATGGGGTTTGAATATTGATCTCAGATCAATATGATGAATGGATTGCCAACTTCAAGCCCAGATAGGATGTGGTGTTAACTTCATAACAGTCTTTTATAATAAACCTACTTTTCTTCTCTTGGGAATCATTGGCGTGTGTTGTGTAACCTTACAATATCGTTGCAATATCGTCTCAGATGTAACCATACATGTATACTCTTTTACACAGTATACTGGAAGTGACATACATATAATACATTTATTTGTCTTCCCTCTTCTTCCCCTAATACATTGAATGTCAAGGCATTCAGAGATTAATATCTTTCCTTTCTATAATACCCTCTACCTCTGGGACTTGGGATGGGGGGTGGGGGGAGAGGTGGGGAAGGGGTCATGTTCTTGTCCTTGACGTTTCCAAACGGTAGTATTAACTATGCGTACGGTAAGACCTTTGCTTGTCATCACGAAGCGAAGCTGAATGAGATGGAAGAAAAAGCAAGATGTTTTACCAATGTATGCACTATGACCTACATGTTCAAAGACTGACACATACTCAATCTTCCTTAGTGTGTGGAAGATATCATTCGCACCATGTGTCATTGAGTGAACACTGGTAGTTGGATAAAACTGTTGCATTATCGAGTGTTAATTAAGCACATGCTTGTTATATTCTCACTGAGTGACGTATCACCAAAGCTGGAATGGGGCCGGTGGTGGGGACAGGGGAGAGGAAGGTAAGGGAGGGAGCAGGTCCTTTTCTGTGTGTTAAATTAACTCCACACTGCACACCTTGCACCATCGCTATACTGCGGTACAATTGTCATTAGTCGAAAGTAGACGACAAGTACTGCATTGTAATACCTATGGATCCGTCCAGTAAATATTTCACGGGATGCGTTTCAGAAAGGACCC
>KN882893.1:16281-28063 GCA_000934455.1 Apostichopus parvimensis
TCCAGTAAATATTTCATGGGATGTGTTTCAGAAAAGGACCCTGTGAAAGAGCCCACACCAGAGCATAAGTATTTGTTTTAACCCCTAGTGACCCTGGTGGGAAGTGGTACAAAGTTATGATGTGCAACCAGGTTTTATTGAGAAACTGAAGTTAAGTCTGTGTATGGCTTTGGCCCTGTGGACATTGTACCGATAATCATTCTGACATCTGTGATAGAACAATTACGCATTGTTTTCTGTATTCAAAAGTTTGACTTTTTGTACACACTGCCCTAGTGGGCACACTGCCCTAGTGGGCTGTATTCGCCCTTCAGGGGTGGTTTGTACAGTTAGTGTGGAAATGGAATCCAATCGATGGATCAAGATAGTGTCCGAAAGGGTTCCAAGAGGGGGTGGGGGTAGTTGGTCGTTGGACCTTACGATCCCCGATCCCCATCAGTATTCCTATTATTTTGCATCAAAGAATAATTGTTCTTTTGTGTAGTAGAACGTTAATAAAATGCTAACTCTGCTTCCGTATGAAATTGTCAAAGGACCTCATATTTCATTCTTTGTTGAGAGTCCAATATAAAATACATTGTTTCAAGTGATTGTAGTAGCTGATGCAAACTGGTGTGTCCCGTTCGTTTTCTAAAGGGAATCAGAGTGTTTGAAAGTGGTTAAATTTGATATAAAGCCATTTCACAATATATGTAATTTGTTTGATAATAAACCGTTTGCTGATGCTGAAAATGTTCTTCGCATGCTACCATAACAGTCCAACAAGTCAGGACGCAAGAGCAGTGTTTCACAGGTCGCCTTTGAATTAAATGTAAGTAAATCTTGTTTTCGTGAAGGCACCACCACAAACTGCACATCTGTCTGACGTTTTCGTCATCAACGATAAGAAAAATAATACAATTTATCAAAATTTCACATTTGTTCCCCATATATACCTCAAGTAGTTTCAACTTGGGGCACTGTGTGAGATATATATTTAGTACACCAGTTTCTTATAGCCTTAACATGTTCAAGTCAAAAGTGGAGAATCTGACATTTTTGGAATAAAAATACCTTCTTTTCAAAGCAATTAGCAATGATTTGGGAGACACTGGGTGGTGGTTTGTGATGAGCATCTCATTGACCTAACTGCTAAAATGGGTTTTAAGCCCCAAAGTCAAATTGGTTTTGTTTTGATTCAATCTTACCTAATTTCAGCCGCATCTTAAAAAGATGAGTGATGTCTTGCTGTCTGACTTTCAAAGGTTATCAGTGAAGCTAAAATGGACTTGTGATGTTTGGGAGGCGGGGCGGGGTGGGGGGAGAATTGTTATGTCGGCAGTAAATTTACAAAGAAATTGTATTAGATGTCTGAGAAAAATCCCAAGATTTTCTTTCTCTATCATAATGTGAAATATCCAAATTTGGTTTATTTTGTAAAGTCGATCTTAACCGAGCCCACTCGGTGACTTCTCTTCTTTTGCCTATTGCACCCTCAATTTCTGCCCAATTTCTGCCGATTCCACAAACTTAATTCCTAGTTCCATTTTAAAGTCTCTACTGTTAAGAAGACAGTGTGATATTAAAACTGTATTTCTTGTAATTCATCCATCCCCTTGGAGTTAACATCTGCAGGAGGTCTCTTTCTAGATTCACTCCTCGGGCACTTGCAGTGAAGCTTCTTAATCACTCAGCTCATTTTTAAGGTCTAAGTTGACCTCTTGACATTTTCACCAAAAAATATCCTATTTCTGGTTTTAATAAACCTGTACACTATTCTTTTTCTCGTCCCCTTCCTCACCACACTCTGACTTGTTTTATAATTTTTTCACTCCCTTTTTCCTCCAGGCTAGTAAAATTTCTCTGCCTGCTTCTTTAACACCAATAGGAGGAAGTGTTACAAGTAATCAAACAACGGCCAAGTTTTTGATCTTGTCACATTGTTCCTCTTCTCTTTAGCCCCCTTTTATAACGCAACTTCTTATCTTCGTTTGCTGTAAAACTTTCCTAGAGGAACGTTTGACATCCTACGCTACCCTTTAATCATTCTTCGTAAGGTTTGGAGTGTAGTACTTGTGACTGGCTTCATTCTCCATCCCTTAATATTTCTCTTTTTCGTTCTTCGACACTTGCCGTGAAGCCTTCGAATATTTCAGCCCATTCTCACTGCCTTTTTTTGTTGATATCTTAAAGTTTTTTCTCTTCTGAGCTCTCTGTAAATAAACAACCCTCTCAACGACCAAATAAAAAAGTTCAAATTTTTGTTAAGAAAAAAAGGGACACACTTACTTTGTATATATCATGATCAGGAGGAGACCGAAGATGATGACCCTCTGGTAGAGCTTGAGAAGACCCTGTCTCGCGCCGGCTCCAGGACGTCGATGATAAACCCCCCAGATCATCCAGAAGCTTCATCTTCTGCTTCAAGAGCCGCTTCCACTGCCTCCCGTGCCAAATCCTCGGCCTCCCGGTCCTCGTCGGTCACATCTAGGAGGCCCTCTTCGGGAGCTGCACCCGCTGCTTCCGGAGTGACCTCACCATCGTCGAGGACATCAAGAGCATCTTCCAGCGTAGACACCCCCGTGGCTTCCACTCCCCCTACATCTCCAAGTAGGGCCTCTGCCTTCAGTCCAAGGTCAGATTCAGCCATTTCCGGTAGGACTACGGTTGCCGTAAGTTGCAAGAAAAATCAGAAACCTCGCACGACCGTTTTGCCGTGGTAGAAGTAGTTATCACTCTGTCCCTTTTTTCTTGGTCTTTTTCCTTCATTGAAACATGTACATATTATACGCTCTTCTTCTTCCGTATAGTCGAAGGAGCGTTTCGAATAAGACATTGACGAACGATTTATTTTTCATCTTGAGCGACCCGTCAAAATCGCAAACCGCATGAAAGTTGGAGATTAACAAACTCCCAGGAGGATCATTTTATAAAATCGTGTTTTGCATATTTTGAAAATGCTTTCAAATTTACTAATTTCAAAGTGATGAGATATATTTAAAGTTTTATGAACATAACTTCAACGTTTCCAGTATCTCAAAATTATGTCATACTATTTGAACAAGTTGTGAACAATAAGTTTAATACCCTTGTAGCATTTTTTGTAGTTTTGATACTCCATTGCAACAAGACTCTCTGGGACATTTTTCTATAGACATATAAAATTATTTGATTTGAATGGATGAAACAACAGTTACCTCACTGTATAGTCTCTTGTTACAAAACTAATTAAAATGTTGTTCTTTACTCACCAATTACGGGACAAGTAAAGCATATTTCGGAATTTCTTTCACTCCACATATCAAACTATTTGAGGAAAGGAAATTTTAATTTTTTAATTTCGTACTCGATACTCTTTCGAAGTCCTATCAGAGCAAAACCTTTCCAGCTTCCCTAAGCACGACTGATAATTAGAAAATTTGCCAACCTCTATCAAAGTGTTTGAGTTCTTTCTAAGCTGTCATCGCCCGACTTTTTCCAACCATCTTCATTTTAACCTTCAAAGATATAGCCGTCAGCCAATGGAAACCGGAACCAATTTACGAATTAGCGACTTTTTCAAAATATCAGCAGAAACAGAAAGAAAACGGATAGAAATTTGTCGTCATAGTCAAATGAGCAGGTGTTGACATCCTGCTGGGAGGGAACCACTGCCTCACAGGAAGAAACAAAATAATAAATTTTGTAAAAAGCTGTCATCATCTATGACTTTCAAGGCAGTTCTTCAGTCAATGCCAAGACAATGCCAAGTAAGAAAGAAAAAAAAAGGATAGATAGGGAGAGAAAACGAAAAATTAAAAATCAAAATCAAAAATCAAATAAATGAAAATGATAAACTTGTTTTGAATTTGGTGAGTGAGACTTGAGTCATTAGTGATGGAACACATGTACAATGAGAATAGATGATACACACTTAGCTTAGATGATAGATTGTGCATTAAGATCTGTAACTGTGAGCGTGGTGATGTTTCATGACAGTTTTCTCATCCCATTAATATCGATGAAGTGCACTCGCAGGCTTAAATTGTTCTCCTATTTCAAGCACACGTATCTGGCATATTACCGTACAAAGTTATGACTCGTAAAACTATTATTAATCGGCGTCGTGAGAATTCATCTTGCTGCGTTTTCAGTCAAAGCGAGCTGAAATGGCGACGATGGCCGTTGATAGACACAAGGCTTGTAATGGACTTAATGAGTATTAAAATATAACGACTTCCTTTTCCACTTTTTCACTTTAATAATAAACAAGTAAGCAGAAGGGGGCCATAAAAACCTACTTTTTGTTAACCTAGTTGCAGATAAATTACACACACATAAAGATAATCTGTAACGAAGATTGATGTATAGATTTTGCACAATTCCAGAGTAGTTTTTGTTTGTTAAAGTTCATCTGTGCATATTATCTAACTTTATCTATCTATATATATATATATATATATATATCTATCTAGTGCTTAAAATTAGAATGTTTCTGGTTTATATCCCTTAGTTATTTTGTTTAATCAGTTTGGTGTTGTTTCACCCAATGTTATTTACTAGAGCTGACTTTGAAAGTGTGTCACTGAATGATATTCTATGCTGTCTAGTCACATGCTGCAAATTCTAGTGTGAAATGTGTATGTATAGACACATTCACTTCTGTGTGATTCTAACACCACACACTGAGCACTTTGAAAGTGCATTACTAAACCACATTTGCTCCCGTATGATGTATTTAGTGATCACATGTCTGTATATAGTGTGTGTCACATTTACTTCTGTGTGGTACCCCACACAATCACATTTTATTTCTAATGTGGCACTTTTATCTTAGAAACACTCACGCACACGCACACTCAGCACTTGTTTGATGTTTAACTTAATCATATGTAAACTCATCACTTTAACTTAAATAAGCTGAAACATTTTAGCTACTTTATTGATGAAACTGTGTCCATGGTCCATTCTAAAAGACATAGTTACAGGAGGTCTGTACCACAATGGCTCTCCTGTAAGAGCAAATTACAACAAAATTCATCCTGGTTAAGGAGGAGGAATGTTTTTTACTCTGCTCACACCTACTGTATACCAGGCTAAAAAATTCCTGGCTGCTTGGATTTCATATTGGAGGTCACCGTTATTATTCATACTGACATGAGCGAGTCAGTTTCAAACAATTGTTGGTACAACCATGCAATTAGAAGAGACAACATAATTTATTTGCACAGTTTCTGTAGGATAGTATGCACTCAAGTAGAAGCACATCTATTTGTATCTACCACAAGGCCTTCTGTATGAGAGTAAAATCTACCTAAAAATGTGTAGGTTTTAATGGACTGATTTACATATGTATGTAATTGACCATTAGAGGAGTTCAAAGGTTCCTGCAAAGAAACATTTTCCCCTTATTCACCCAAATATGCTGCAGAATTGTTGAAAAGTATACGGGGTACGCCTTGGTGGTCGCTAAAGCGAAGGAAGAGTATGTTAAGCATGACGTTTTGCGAGTCAAATCGTAGTTCGTTAAGGGTTTACCCAGTTAGATAGATCTGAAATATTGTAAAGTCTCGGCCACAAAGAGAGAGAGAGAGTCTTACCTATGAGTTGAATTACTAGTAATATAAATAGTAATGATTCTGTGTAAAAGTAAGTTGGCCTGACGTTTCGATCCTAGCAGGATCTTCAAAGGCTAAATGACAAGTAACAGTAACAGAAGGGACAAATGCACAGAATACAGACAGGTTAATGAGCATGGTGAACACAAAGAGATAGATGTAAGGGGATTAGTAGACAAGGGATGGAGAGAAGAAAGAAACCAACAGGGGAAGAGGAGAGGTAGGAGATAAACAGTGAAGGGACAAAGAGAGGATTAAGGGAAGGGGTAGGGAATAAACTGGAGGACAAAGACAGAAAGGTGTGGAGAAAAAAAGGGTGGAAGAGAGCTATGAGAAGAGGAGTGAAGGGGAGGGGACAAGGGGAGAAGGAGGGGGGGACAGGAAAAGTTAGTCTAATAATGATTCTGTCAGTTTTAATGGGCTTGTCAGTTTTAATGGGCTTGTCAGGGTTCCTCACGATTCTTAACTTGCTGCTATCATAGGCCTACACATAAACTACAGGTCTCTGTGTATGTAGTTAATAAACAGATATCTCTTTTCTGGTAATCCTTCATGCATGATTCAAAACTCAACTCTGTGCACATATTTCATACTCCAGTCATCCACTCGTAGCTCAATTCTGCACCTCGTGGTTGATCTTGGAATGATTTATGCACCAAAGGAAGGGCACCTCCATCATAAATTGTTTCTGTGATTTTGGTACGGTTGGGCATGTAGTTATAAAATGAACATGATTCACGTGTGCAACCGACGGTCTGAATTAGTTGTACGTTGGACTAAAACAGGATCCAATATAGCTCAATTTATTTCAGCAATACTAGCAGGTCTCCATGATCCAATAAGTTCAATTTACTTTCAGCAATATTTACGGGTCTCCATGAAACAAAGTCTTCTAGCTGTCCAGAAGGTACATTTTGTGTGTATTCTAAGTATCTGAATGCAACTTGAAAAAAAAAATGTTAATACCCGTTTTGCTTTTGGAAAAAGAGGACGATTTAATATTTAATATATCTTCTGTTTTTTATATATCTTCTGTTGGCAAGTGGCAAGTTGGCAATTTAATATATCTTCTGTTGGCAAGTGACCAAAAATTAGGAGGAAGATAAAATAAAGTTGAACACAAGGTATTTCTAACACTTTCAGCTCTTTGCCTTCCCCAGTTCCGTGCACAGGCTTTTCTTTTTCTTTGTACACAGCACATAATCTCTTTCCCACTTATTTGCAGTATGCACCACGGCAACTATGCACAATCATGACCCACTGTCACACTAATCTCATGGGAGTGGGTCGTGTGAACTAAAATATTAACCTGAATAAAGAAAACCAAATTTGTTTGAAAGAGAGGGCGAGTCTTTTACGTCAGTATATCTATGTAATAAATGTTTGCCTTCCCTCTTTACCCCCCCTCCACGCTTGCCCGCCCACCCTCACCAGGAATCGAGAGCAAGCACAGTCATCTCCCGTGCATCAACGGTCGCATCCAGGGCCAGTATTGAGGACGATGTAAGTGCTACGTAGTGTTGTTCCCAACGAGCAGTTTCCAAGCAGAGCGAATTTTTAAGGATTTTTTTTTTTTTATGGTCGTCCGGGGAACGACCAGGTCTTAAACTCTTGGTGCTCTGAACAGCAAATTTTGATTTTCTGAAAAAATGTAGCAAAGGAATTGACCAATGGATACAGTACACTGTAGGAGAGATGTTCAGGATTGGTCAATAAAACAATAGCTTTGGGCCAGCAATTCCCTCCAATTTGGGTAGTTCATAGGCCTACCACCTTTTTTTGGGGGGGGGGGGTTTATTTCAGTATTGCCAAACTGATGAAGGGTGATATTAAATCATTTATAATTTTACCTTCAGTATTTTCTTTTGGGGGGGGGGGGTGTATTTAGTTAGAATGTAATCTGAAGTTGATGTAGGTACTGGTAAATATTGTCCTCCGGATAACCTCCAGACCTAGTTTTGGCTGTCCGAACAAAAAATTGGGTGGTAAGACCTGGTCGACGGTTAAAAATTTGCCCTGCTCTGGATTATCTTAAAAAGTAATAAGCTTAGATTTTGACCTTCATTCAATCAAATTGCAATGTGTACCACACTAAACCAGCAAAACTGTACGAACATTATACGGTAGATAATGCTACGTTGGTGAGATATACACTGTATCGTTTAAGCTTTGTGAATTAAGTCTCACAGTAAGGTCACAGTAAGACCAAAAGTTATCTCGGTTCAGAAAGCTGTCTGGGCGATGTCAGAAAAATCCTAATAAAATAAGACGGTTAGCAAACTGCTTATCCACTAGAGAGCCTGTGTAAGAGAATGTGTAAAAGTAAGTTGGCCTGACGTTTCGATCCTAGCAGGATCTTCTTCAGAGGCTAAATGACAAAAATCCTGTAAGATTGAAAAGCCAGTGAATAGTGTGCACCTTGATTAAAAGATTCATAGATCTTCTTTTTCTAACATGGGCTAGTTTGGAAGCAATGACCCCACAGATTCATTATGTTTAACTGCCATCACCTCTGTGATACTCAATTGTATGCAATTGGTCAACGTAAGTTACTGTAGACACACTATAAGACAAACTGGCATATGTATATCCGTCACAGATTGCATAAGACTACGAGTTGCTATTTTGGAATTTGTTTATTAATTTGTTTATTAAATGTCAGTATATATTTTTAAAGGATATTGTTAGAGAAAATGGAGATAAGGTACACCAGCAACATGACACACACATCATCCAGTCCCTTCCCATTGTTCTGTGATTCCTCCCCCCTCCCTACCCCCTTCTCTCCTCTTCTCCACCTTCTTACACTTCTTTGTGCCCTACTTCCAAATGTAATCGGTTTAGCTTCATCTTTCGTGCTCCATCTTTTGTGCTTCATCTTCTGAGCTCCATCTTCTGAGCTTTTGAAGGTTCTTCCGTGATTTTCTTCCTTTGAAGTGTTGAAACCTCCAGGTGCATCCTTCGTCTCTGCTATAAGCTGTGATGTTAGTGGGGTGTTAGCTCAGTGGTTAACGCCTGTGCCTTTCAATCATAAGGTCCCGAGTTCGAGTCACTCCAAGATGTATGTATGTCGTCCAGTTACAGAGTTGTTGACAATTGACAATTCATAATCATGGACGTTAAATATGAATCTAAGAGACTGACTTTGGTCAGCTTGCGGCTGTGATAAGCCAATGATGGCTACTGCTTGCAGGAGGATCTAAAATACATACATACACATATACATACATGTTACCAACAGAATAGAAAGACCTGCATCTAGGCTGCAAACTCCTGGGGTAGACTATTGATTTACGACCTTTTGCCTGTAAGGTACCGTCGCTGACATTTACAGTTGGGTAATTTGAGAATTGGTTGTTTCTTTTGTTGGTATGTTAATCTACACGTTAGAACATGGGACTTGTTATATCACATTAATTACATATGTTACATACCGACACATGTCTGATACCTAGCCATGTGTGTCTCTATGTGACTGTTCCAGCCCTACACAGAATGAGTTACCAGTAAGATAATACTGTATATCATTTCCCTATGCCTGCCTGAGACCAAAGAATAATATCATGGTTAATTGTTTTGCTGGCGGGGACCGTTAACTTCAAGTAAACCACCAATCTTATAACGTGGTCTATATTTCACAGCATGTTGTTTGTTACCTAAGTTGATGTCCCAACCGTATTGGTTACAGACGAGTATATTTATTGTTTAACCTCAGTTGCAACTGGTTTAGAGTGGTCATAATGGATCACCACAGTTTTTCACTTGCTAATATTCACGAAACCGCCCAGGACCAGACCATACAAATTTCTCCACTTTCACATGGTCATTTGGTGTTCTGGATTTTTTGTGTTTTGTTTTTAATTCACCAAATAAAGGACTTGCCATACATTATTAAGTTTAATATACTGGCTGCTCTTTATGTCAACTTCATCGACACATCATTGATTAAAAAATGGCAATAGTGTCTGTTTTGCCTTTGGAAACCAGCGTCCGTCTCTTTAAGGGCTGGTCAGTGATAATGTCCAAATAGGCTAGAATGTCAGATAATGGTCATTTGAAATGCCATACATGTGCAAATTTTGAGAGGAAATTTATGACCACTCTCAAAGCTTCTTTTTATTACTAAAGTTCTATATTCCCTGACATCATTTTCATGGTCAAGCTATAATCATTCTCCAGTGTATTTCTATGGCCACTGTTTAACCATAAGGTCAACCAATCAAAAATTTTAAAGATCTTTGAACTGCAATTTTGCTGTATTAAATTCATTAGTTTTGCTGCAAATTGTTGAAAGTGATGACTTTCTGACGTGAGCCTAATTCACTTTGTTTCAAAATGCTGAGTTGATGAGATTTTATTATTATTTGATTAATTTTTTTTACAAGTGATTAATTTATTAGTTTGTTGCAAACTGTTAAATTTAATGGCATTTTGATAAAATTATAACCCTTTTGTCAAGTTTGCAACAATATGTTGAATTTCCTTACTTTTTATTAAATTCAAGGAATTTGTCATTTTTGTTGTAAATTGGGTTTTTTTTCATATTATCTGAAATTTTTTAAATTTTGTTGGAAAGATTAACAGGAAAATTTAAACATTTTTGAAGGTACCATTAAACTACATTTCCCTATGTATATATCTGTATATAACATTCTACAAATATATCTAATAGTTTATTTCTATAATGGTTATTGGATTTTTTTTCTCCAGAATTGATGGGGAGACAGTTTTGTTGACTCCATAGTCCTAGCATACTGAAATGGAAATTTTTACTTTGGTCGTTGTAGAAATGTCAAGTATGACAACGTAGGTGGTAAGGTCACCCATGTGACATGTAAAACAACATTATCAGAGAAGACATTTAATAGGGATCACTGCTGCCAGAGGAAATGATGGTGTTTGGGCAGTGTGGTATGTGTCAGGGGTGATGGGTAAAGGTCGTCACCACTTTGTTTGGCTACAGAGAAAGAATTTGCACTTTCCTGAGAAATAGGTGGCCTAGATATTACAACTGCTGAATGACTCAGTTTTTACTTTTGAACATATAAGTAGTCCCTAATTCCTCTTATCATAAACACATTCCATTCTAGGGATCAAAATTGATAGCGATCAACAACATTTGTGGATTGAAATCTTATCTAGATGGCCTTTTATGCATGACGTCATACGACCATTTAAAAAAAACATTATCTTCAATCAAAAAGATATTCAAAAAGCAATCAACTTTAGCCACTGGAATATCTCTTAAATTATTGACCTTTCGTTGTACACTGACAGATGAGAGAGCTTTTATCTCTCCTTCCTACAAAACCTTGATTGCTTCCAAAAAAAGTACAGATTTAGCCTTTATTCTTATATGCTTGAATGTGTATCACTTGATAATATTTGTTTATGAGTTGGAACTATAAGCCAACATTAGTAAAACTGTACAGTAAGAAGGATGTAGTGTCTCAATATCTAGAATGGATTCGGTCACAATTTACAAATAACTGCCGTTGATACAGAACTTAATACGAACACACTCCAGGATCATTTGTTCACCAGTCAGTTCATTTGTCAGTGTCAGCTTGGGTCAATTTGTGACCGAAGGTTTTGTCGACTCAGGAAAAATTAATTCCGTTCCAAGCCAGTCGAATTTGACCTTAGGATATCCAACGTTCCAAGACACGGTCGTCTTTTCCGATGTCTTCTAAATGAACTCTTCTTTCTGTATGTCAGAAAAGTGCCATACTAAAGATGAGAGAAATGTGCTCGTGCGAGAATTAATTTAAATATCATTATTTAGGAAGATAAACCATTTCCCAGAAATGTGCTTCGAAATTAAGCTGCTGTTACCATAACTAATATTTAATGTAACACCCCTCTCCCCCTCCCTCTCCCTCATGGTCTATTAGTTACACCCATCTCAATATCTTGGTGGTAATAAGTCTGACTGGTTGAGGGGCCACACAGGTACATATAAAAACCATTGAAGTATTTCTTTCAATTGCAATAAGCCTTTGGAGAATTCCAGAATTGGATGAATATCTTGGTGTGTGACAATTTGCTCTTGCAGACTGCCAAAAGCATCAAGTTTTGGCGGTCCAAAGTTAACCTTTTATTGGTCCATGTATCACCATTTTCTTGGGTGGTGGGGGAGGGGGGCATTTTTTTCTTATTGTACGTGCAGTAGATAATTCTAATATGGTCATTAACAATAATAACAT
>KN882893.1:28113-39853 GCA_000934455.1 Apostichopus parvimensis
TATGTAACTCCCTACAGATATATCTAATAGTTTATTTCTATAATGGTTATCGGAGTTCTTTCTCCAGAATTGATAGGGAGACAGTTTTGTTGACTCCATAGTCCTAGCATACTGAAATGGAATTTTTTACTTTGGTTGTTGTAGAAATGTCAAGTATGACAACGTAGGTGGTAAGGTCACCCGTGTGACATGTAAAACAACATTATCAGAGAAGACATTTAATAGCGATCACTGCTGCGAGAGGAATGGGATGGTGTTTGGGCAGTATGGTATGTGTAAAGGTGATGGGTAAAGGTTGTCACCACTTTGTTTGGCAACAGAGAAAGAATTTGCACTTTCCTGAGAAGTAGGTGGCCTAGATATATCAACTGCTGAATGACTCAGTTTTTTATTTTTTAACATATAAATAAGTAGTCCCTAATTCTTCTTATCATAAACACATTCCATTCTAGGGATCAAACTTGATAGCGATCAACAACATTTGTGGATTGAAATCTTATCTCGATGGCCTTTTATGCCATGACGTCTGTCGTACTACCATTTAGACAGACATTTTCTTCAAATCAAAAAGATATTCAAAAAAGCAATCAACTTTAGCCACTGGAATATCTCTTAAATTATTGACCTTTTGTTGTACACTGACAGATGAGAGAGCTTTTATCTCTCCTTCCTGCAAAACCTTGATTGCTTCCAAAAAAAGTACAGATTTAGCCTTTATTCTTATATGCTTGAATGTGTATCACTTGATAATATTTGTTGATGAGTTGGAACTATAAGCCAACACATTAGTAAAACTGTACAGTAAGAAGGATGTAGTGTCTCAATATCTAGAATGGATTCCGTCACAAATTGACTGCCGTTGATACAGAAGTTACGAACACACCCCAGGATCATTTGTTCACCGGTCAGTTCATTTGTCAGTGTCAGCTTGGGTCAATCTGTGACCGAAGGTTTTGTCGACTTGGGAAAATTAATTCCGTTCCCAAGCCAGTCGAATTTGACCTTAGCAAATCCAACGTTAAAAGACACAGTCGTCTTTACTATGTCTTCGAAATGAACTCTTCGTTCTATATGTCAGAAAAGTGCAATACAAAAGATGAGAGAAATGAACTTGTGCGAGAATTAATTTAAATATCGTTATTAAGGAAGATAATAATTTCCCCGAAATGTGCTTCGAAATTAAGCAGCTGTTTATACCAAAACTAATATTTAATGTAACACCCCTCTCCCCCCCCCCTCCCTCATGGTCTAAAGTTAAACACCCATCTCAATATCTTGGTGGTATTAAGTGTGACTGGTTGAGGGGCCACACAGGTACATATAAATACCATTGAAGTATTTCTTTCAATTGCAATAAGCATTTTGGGAGTTCCAGAATTGGATGAATGTCTTGGTGTGTGACAATTTGCTCTTGCAGACTGCCAAAAGCATCAAGTTTTGGCGGTCCAAAGTTAACCTTTTATTGGTCCATGTATCACCATTTCTTGGGTGGTGAGGGGGGAGAGGGGCATTTTTTGCTTATTGTACGTGCAGTAGATAATTTTAACATGGTCATTAATAATAATAATAATATATATAATAATAATAAATACCATATATTAAAGTGCTGTTATCATGAAATAAAACATGCTCAAGAGCACTGTACAAAAGAAACAATACCTGGAATATAAAATTACCAAACTTAAGAAAACCTAAAAGTAATAACAACAGCAGTAAAAGTTAAGAAATGATATAAGACAGGGTTATAAACCACAGTAAAGATTAAAGAACGTAAAAATATAAGTATAAATTAAATTAATGGAATCCTACTTGATTTGTTTCATTTTCAGGACAACATCGACACCAGCAACGTCTAAGGGTTCGTCACCCGGGTAGGAAAGGGAGAGAGGACCTCTTCCTGTCAAGATAAACGTTAAATCTTCTTTCGCTTGCGTAAGATTTATTGCGCTCTCGAGTGAAATTGAATCGGGACGGACGGCTGATTTCTGTTTCCATGTGCCGGAGAAGACTAGATGTTGAAGTATAGTTTTACAGCTAGTATAAAGCATTGTGTAAATTTGGTTCTTAATGTCAGTACGGTTGTAATATTGTAATGCAGGTAGAATACAGATTTTGGAAGAGAAGATGAAGTAAGTAAAGAACAAAAATTTCCATTTCTAAATGTCCCGTAAAAGTTTGCAAAAGAAGACAGCGATCGTCGGTCGTCAAAGTATCAACAAAATTTTGACTGAATGGGAGAGGTCGATTAAGAAAAGGTTGGAGCGGGAGGGGAAGGGGAAGGGTAGGGGGTCGTTTGCTTTTGCAGGTGGCATGTTAGATATTTCAGATAAAAGTATCGAATACCATTGAATTAGATTGACTCTTTGCTGAAGTATAGCAATGATTTATTTGAATTAGTTTGACAATTAGTTTGATCGGCGTGGATATGGTGGTTAAATCTTGAGTACTTCATGTGCCGTATTGCTTCTAACAGAGATTCTTTATAAATACGTACCATGTCGAAAGACACAATCCTTGGTACCAGAAGATTTAGCCATTGCTGAATAAATTACATCGCCACTCACTTGTTCACATCTTCATACAAAGATATCGGGAACGAGGTTAAATTTTTACGGGACCCGACTGGTTTGTTTTTTAATTAATGTTATTCTCGCTGATTACATTTGTGAAGTGTTTTTATCTAACGATGCATCTTCTTTTATTGTCATGGTAATTTTAGCTACTGTAGTGTACTTTAAAACACTAGGTTACTGTTTATGGACCTTATCGAGATCCACTTGTATATATATATATAAACATAACTTCAGTCAGGGTATTTTTTCGACGGATTGAAAAATCTCCTTTTCGTATTCACGATGAAAAGAGGGCTAAACCTCAAGTGCCTTTATTTGTATTGAGACTTTCATTCACCTTGATAAACTTACTGTTGAATATTCGTATATATGTAAATTACCTTTCCATCCACACATCCATCCAACCACAGGTCTTTCTAAGTATTACATAATTTACATATCAGCCTTGGTCATCAGTATTCACATATCTCGAGCCGTTACCAAAACTTTTATAAAATTGATCGTAAATGCTGCCTGTCCCAACCAGGTTGCTATCCGTCCGAGGTTCAGACAGTTTTTAAAAATGTTTTAAAGTGCCCATGGGGCGAAAATAAAAACCAGGATAGGTAAAAAGTCCCTCTCAGTTGGACCATTTTAATTTGTTTGTAAATAAACAAAAACATTTTAGTTATATATTAGTAGAGTTTTACTAACTTGCCAAAGTATATTCCTGGAAATTTTTCTTTCCTCCCAGTAGAGTGATTAAGAGTTCATTTAACATGTATTCTGTACATAAATTCTATGTTTTTATCTTTAGTTTCAGGAGAAGCAAGCATTGTGCCGTATTATTTGTAACAAACTTCATTCATTTTATTATGAAGGGCAACTATGTTTATATTTTTGTTTCCATAGATGAATGTTTCATAGACAAAACATTATTCACTATTATTGAATGTTAAATGTGTTTATATATATATATAATTTCTTTTTCTTTCTTTGAGCATTTAGAATGTTAGATGGTGACATAACATACAGGAATAGATCACAAAGACAACTGTACCTAATTAATTAAGTAATTAATTGTCCTCTGTCACCCCCCCACCCCCTCCCCCCATAAGTTGTAAGTCAAAACACCCTCCCAAACTTTGAGTATGGTAACATTTGACTCATGTTTTTGGAAAATGATTTCTTGAAGGCTTGAAGGGTTAAATGGATATTAGATGGATATGATTGATCAGATTAAATGGATCTCCCGATGGGTGCAACTGATGGCAGGGTGCCTGTAAGATGCTTTTAGAAGTTTTTGAGCTTCAGCGGCCATTCGTTGACATTCTAGCATATATTTGCGGCCAATATTGGTACCGTCTAGGAGTTACTGTGGGGTTGGGAGGGGTTAGGAGGGTTGGCATAAAGTGTAAGAAAATGGGGTATAAGCTTCAGATGCTACCTTGTAGCTGATCAAACCCGCTGATTATCAGTAATGGTCTTTTGAAAAGTTCATCTTTGAAACTTATTTTGTTTTTCTTTTTTACATTATCATATTCAAGAATGGTATCTTCACATGATGGAAGATTAAAGCTTTCCTAATATCAGAAAAAGTTGTCCTGTATGTTACAAAAAAAAATCAACAGACTGAATCTGACAAAAGCTGTGAGTAAATTCAGGTTGTTGTCAGCAGTAGAACAGCTCTTTGCAAGATAAAGTTTACTTCCTTCCCATCATGCATTGGAAGTAGAAGTACGAGGAAAGTAAACAGACACGATGATGGTAATGACTAATTGAAGAATTCTGCACGTCCATGAACATGTGGCATTAGTTTGATCAGGTTTAATTGCATTTTCATTAAGAAAATTCATATTGCATTTAGTAATATTCTGAAAAATGGGGGGGGGGGGGGGTGAGGCTAGAAACAGTTGGCTTCTTGTTATTCCTTTGGGAAGAATTAAAATGGCTGCTGGGTTTACTCCTGGGAAGTTTGAGACCTTCAAGAGCTGTTTTGTGAATAATAATGCTTTGACCAATTTCTTCACTGTAATGTCATCCTAGTTCCATGACCTTTGACATGTGTTGCATAATAGATCTTTTTGTCATCTACGTTGTAAATTGTCGATAAATAAAGCTGTTAGACTTAGAAAGAAATTCTTTGCTTGGTTTTGTTTTCTCTTTGCGTTTTCATAATAATTAAGCCCGTAAACTCAGACATAAGGACAAGAAACCTATACTGTTTTTGGTTTCGATGATAATTGTAACCTTTGTATTCATGTTGGCGTATGTGTGTGCACTTGGAAGACCTGCCAATCAGGGATAATAGTATGGACTACACACCTACCAACTGGGGATATCCCCGTTTGACAAATCCCCATTTTCCATGTGCAAAACCATCCA
The DNA here is from genome assembly GCA_000934455.1 of Apostichopus parvimensis. Classification (NCBI taxonomy): domain Eukaryota; kingdom Metazoa; phylum Echinodermata; class Holothuroidea; order Aspidochirotida; family Stichopodidae; genus Apostichopus; species Apostichopus parvimensis. Next base: position 33,051 of record KN882893.1, read on the forward strand.
CAACAGTTCAGAAGTGCCCCCTTAAATTTTCTAAATGATTAAACTTTTTCCCTATTTTCATACTTCAAATCAGCATGTATGTGGTTATTTGACAAAGATGAAGTAGGTGTCTCAGCTCTGATTACCATAGCGCCCTCAGTTTCATATACACGATGACGTATGACCCTAGTTAACAGGTTAAGAGACATGCACACATTTTCCCGGTTTACTACAGCAGCAAACACTTCCACAGTTGGATACCAAAATGTCAAATACTCATTGTTATAAAATGTTAAATTGTACCAAAGATATTTCACCTTCCGAAGGTGAAATATTTTTGGTTGTACGCAGTGCTTTATACTACTGTACTTGACCATGTTGTCATCACTATACATGGAGTTACATACATTGAACTTGTGGGAACCTGAAACGTACCATTTGAAGATTACTGAATGGTAGGATATCATCTTTTTCTTGTTTTCAATCCATTTTGGCGATATTCCCTAGGTGTATGTGACTTTCATCCGTAGGTTCTTCCCCATTTTCATAGTAATACACCCCCGAAAGGAAACTTGGATACGCTGTGCCAGTCCTAACAAGCTACATTTAGTGTAGGCTACTTGTTTTCTATTACTATTAAAGCAAGTTATTAGTAGACATAACACTAGTAACAGCCTAACATATCTCCAATATGGAACTAAATTCAGGCTTCATGTGATGTAGGATTGGCCTAGCCTAATCAAACCAATTGTAAGATAAAATTGCCTAGCCCTAGAAAAAAAATCATATTTGGGGAATTTTTTTATGACATATGCTAGGTTTCTTTGAATTTAGATGCCTAGTAGCCTAGTACAATTACTAACAATTAAATAATTTTATCAAGCTTCATCAGTGCATGAGGATTACAGAGGCCAAACAATTTGTCAGTTTTCAACAGTGTACTGGTTCACATTTATCGTTGTTTGATAGTGTGTGTCAATGGCGACATAGAATCATTTCATTTTGCAAGACAGGCCTGCCGCTAAGGTAAAACCTAGCTGAGAACTCTGAAGGCCATTCTACTGAAACTCATGCAAACTAATCATCACAACAATACATGGTGTTACATCATTCATTGTTTGGCTTTTATTCGTGCTACAAGATGTAGTAGCCTCGTAGATACATTTGAACATTTAGATTTACAATACGATTTCAGAAACGTTGCAAATTAAAGAGTTCACAGTTTTAACATCACAGATGTATGTAACACATAATCTAGACACCACCCATAACGACACAAAAGAACAAAGACATGTGTCTATTTATGCAGTTACTCCAACACTGTAACCAGAGATCGCAGCAAACACGAAAAGAGTTATGCTATCAATGGTTTACAAACAAAGAGCCAACTATCAGCAACTAATGAGCAATACCCTGCCTTAACAACATCTTAGAATAATAATTCTATAATATCCAAGCCTGCAATCATACTAAAAGACTACCCCCCCCCCCCCTCCAACGTCATTTGCAAGACCTTTAAACAAATACAAAGTCAGAACGAGATTCCTTCATGAAAAATCAGTATTACAAAGTTTTCACAATTTGACCGCATATGACCCCAAATGACCTTAAGTTGCACATCTTTCTTTACCACACAAAAAACTTTTCACAAACTGGCAAATTTTCTTACCAGGTCTTCCCATTAAGAATGGGAAAAACTTGGAAAAGGCAAGAGTTTCTCCTGGAGGACACAGCTACCACCAAAGCCAAAATTAGCTGCAAGCTTTGGGGAGATAATAGCAGACAAAGTCACGACAGAAGATGCTGGGGCATCCATCAGCCTCACCAACGTAGAAGTGGATATCTACAACAATAAAACCAGCATCAAGTCCACGGATCTTACAATGGTCAAGGTACATTTATTTTCGTTCACCGTTTAAAAAAAAAACATTTACTGCACCCACATGCAGTTTTCATCACTAACAAAACCATAAATTATATGCTACATGACATAGCGCCTTATTCCATTTCCTTCCACACCAAACAAACTTGCAATGGAGCAAGATTTATTTTACACGAGATCAAAACAAATCTCGAGAGAAACAAGAAGCTCATATGAGGTGGTTCTTTCATAATGTGATAATGAATTACAAAGACAATAAGATATGAATAATGTTAGAAAAACCAAACCACATTATACTAGAACACTAAACACTGTTTATACAATTTGTTGACAAACAGTAGCAATTACCTGATAATATCTCATTTTAAAATTGCCCCCCAAAAAAAGAAATCGCTTCTCGGCCTTTTGGCTAAGATCAAGTGTAGCATCTGTTCCCTTTCGAGAGACGGGGGTTGAGAGCGGATCAGTCGTTCGGTTGTTTGGTTTTCATGACCAGGTTCTTTCCTGGGTGACTTTTTCATAAAAAGCATCTGTTTTAAAATGCCCCCCAAAAAAAGAAATTAGGCAAGCACTTGACTAGAACCAAGTATTTAAAAACTGGACTACAAACATCTCACTAAATGGCTACAACTAATTGTTTAGGATACTAATGTTGCTGACAATCTCTTCGGAAAATAGCCGACATACTCCTCACTAAAATACCAGAACATACTACATGCAAATTGAAGGAAACAAGAACCTTAGGCAGACAGATTACATTTGTTTGAACATAAACCAACATCGAATGATGACAGCACAAATTTATAGCATGACATTAATTAAAGGGTGTGAAGACTCGCGCAAAAAGACACGTCTAATGCCGGTAATCTGACCTAGTTTGGAATGAGGTGTAACAAAAGTGTTAGACACCACCATCGATCCCAGAAAATACACACACAGCTTGCTACCGTTGGTAATTAGACACTAGTGTACAAAAAATACTATACAGCTACGGTCAATACCCACAACACAGTGTACATAGCAGCTTGGGCATCTCAGGTCCAGATAAAAGATAGCAAGTTATCACGTTTCATTCACTGTCTGCATTTTGTAGTGACAAGAAGAAACATCACTTGCAAGCAACGGAAAGTTAACTTTTGGCTGATGGCTGCACGCGGTTTGGGGCGAGTCTTCAATGGCTTTAAAAACACATCCAACAGATCTCCAACAATATGATAAGACAGCACACTCACAATGACTCTACCTGACATCAAAGAATGTGTTCTGCTATCACCAAATGTGGGAAGACTTGCTCCTACACTTTAGCACACCACTGGCAGGAACTTCTGAAACGTACGTTTTATGACTGTACTAACAAACATTTACTTGCACCACCATGTCAGGAAAAGGATTTTACTTCAAACAGCACCAAAACCAATTACTAATGTTCAATGATGTACCATCATCAGACCATCCTTTGAAAAAAACATTTATTACCTACGTTGATAACAGGTTTGGCTCCTTGCCACAATACCCTTCCACACTGAAGATGTTTTACTTAAATCTTTTACCTTTTTTAGATACATGAATCCATGATGTCCAGCTCCAGTAGGAACCCACATGGTACTTGGGGTGGATCAAAATGGGGTAAGTACAGATCTCGTTTAATACATTTTCTAACATGAAATAACTGTTATTTAGCTCCCAAATCCACACGAGACCAATTTAATTGCTTGGGATACTTATGTTGTGTCAAATTCTTCAGATAAAAGATGACATACTCCTCATTAAAGCTAATTGGCAAAAATATGATTCCCATTGCACTGAATAACCAACAAACTGTTATATCAGATTTTGTTTGGGGGGGGGGGAGGGGGGTATATCAAGCTTCTAAAAATCTATAAAGTGATATTAACAACACTAGAACACAAGGACACTATATCAAGTTGACGCCTAAAAGAAAAATAGAGGAGTGAAAAAGAGAACGTTGGATGTAATATGAAACATTTCCCAAATGCAGGTGTGTCCCCTATTGATGGTATACATTGTATATTGTGTTGTAGAATATAGGCTTACAGCAATATGAAATTAAAAATGTGTATAAACAGGAATAAAATTATGTGTCACACTTAATGACTATTGTGTTGCCAACGCTGGCCCAATGGCGCCTTCACAGGACCTGCTGGCCGCTGTGGTATGAGTAAGGCTAGCCGCTGACGACATGCTGCCTCTCTGCTGTCAGGGGCTTGCTTGCTGGGCTCTTGAAGCTTGTTCTTCACTTCATTTTATTTATTTTCCTCTATCTGTATACAGCCGAGATGCCTCTATTGAACCAAAAAGAAGCCCCAGGCTCGAAAGACTAGTGAATCATGGCTGGAAAACACAAGTCAATAGCAAAATGAAAGTTGTTGAAGGTCCTGACTCAAAGCCAAATCTTGTCTTATTTGCGTTGAAAGACATTCCAACTAACTCTGAGATCCTGTATGATTATGGCATTCCAGATTCCTTCAAGTTCCCACAACCACCTGAAAAGTGGCTGAAGGTCCCCCAAGTGCTTCTCCAGACGATGTCATCCATGACATGGAGGTCACAAAAAGATATAAGTGGTGAATCAAGTAATCACTTCGAAGTCCCAGATTCTATCCCTTGCAATGATTGATAACACAAAAGATGACTACTTGCCAGGTTTGCCTCTGACAAGGTCTTCCAGAACCATTTCAGAAAGTATGAATTCTGAGAGAGCACAGTTTAACATACCAAAGGACTCAGCTTTCACATGATATTGAGGTCACAAAAGAAATAAGTAGTGAATCAGGCAGTGAATCAGAGGTCTCAGATTCTGATACTAACTATGATTACACACAAGATGACTACTTGCCAGGATTGCCTGTGACAAGGTCTTCCAGACTTTATATGAGTACCACATTGAGTACAAGAAGCCTATTGTTTTTGGTGGAGGTCAAAGTTCATTTGGGGTCACCAGGGGTGAAATTGAGAAAACCTTGTAAACACGATATCTCAAGAAGGGAAGATAAGACCAATTTCATATTTGATGTGTAGAAGTACCACATTGAGTACAAGAAATCTATTGTTTTGGTGGAGGTCAAAGGTCATATGGAATCACCAGTGGTCAAATTGTGAAAACCATGTAAACATGATATCTCAAGAAGGGAAGGTCAGATCAACTTCATAGATAGTGTGTAGAAGAACCACATTAAGTAAAAAACAGCCTATTGTTTTTGGTGGAGGTCAAAGGTCATTTGGTGTCACCAGGGATGAAATTGTGAAACCCTTGTAAACATGATATCTCAAGAAGGAAAGGTCAGACCGACTTCATACTTAGTGTGTAGGATTTCACATTGAGTACAAAAAAGTCCGTTGTTTTTTATGGAGGTCAAAGGTCATTTGGGGTCACCAGGGGTCAAAATTGTGAAAACCTTGTAAACATGATATCTCAATATGGAAGCTTGGGCAGATCTCATATTTGGTATGAAGGTGTATAGCAATTAATAAAAGAAGCCTATTGATTTTGGTGGAGGTCAGAGGTCATTTGGGGCAACAGGTCAAATCCTTGAAAGCCTTGTAACCATGATATTGGACAGAAGATCATATTGGTTTGTAGATATACCATATCAAATTTAAAGAGCCTATTATTGCTGTTGGTGGAGGTCAAAGGTCATTTGAAGTCAACAAATGAGAAACATTTACTTCACTCCCCTCTTACCTGTCTCTTTACACTGACACCTTCCTAAACATAATATCGGAAGGGAAGCCTGGACAGATTGCATATTTGGTATGTAATTCTACCTCATTGAGTACAAGAAGTCTAATGTTGTGGGCGGAGGTCAATGGTCGTACGAGTTCACCAGGTGTCAAATTATGAAAACCATGCTTATTTTCAAAATATTTCAGCAAGGACAGATGTCATATTTAGTATGTTGATGTATCTATCACATTTAGTACAAGAAGCCTGTTGTTGAGGTCAATGGTCATTTCAGGACAGCCTGTGTGAAAGTAATGCAGAATCATACATGGAAGTGGCTTTTAAGTCCAAATGTCTGCATTGATGTAATATTGACAATCATCATGATGAAATTGCAACATTTGTTGAATCTTGGACTCAAATATGAGTAAATAATATCCATGCATTGAAGTAAATCCTGAAGCCCATCATATGAACATCTTTTGTTCCAAAATGCTCAGGCATTTATATTTATACTCTTGCTAAGATAATGGAGTAATGCATATATTTGTGTGTGTGTGGGGGGGGGGGGGAGGGGTTGAAGGAGGTGGTCTGGTAGGTGGAGGGGGAGGGGAAGAATGACTTGGAAGTTATTATGCATTAGTTTGCTCAAAAAATTCTGTTGTCATGAGATTTTTCATCGGAAAATTATGATTCAGGACAGGATAAGGGTGGTGATTGAACTAGAGAAAAGTCCTGTCACTGAACAGATTTGGTGTGAAAAAGATGCAAGTTCATGTTCAAAATATCCTGTATTTAACCTTAAATATTTTAGAAGCAAATGTAATCCTTCTCTAACAACTATCTGCATCTAAGGAATAGTTAGAAGTACTTAATTCACCTGCTATGGAATGGTTTGTTCTAAATAAATAAAGTGAAAGTATTTTTTGATTACATGTATTGAATTTTTTTAAAACATTCTGTTTGATCAGATGAGTTTTCTGCAAGCTGCTAAACAAGGTAGGATATATTTTGATGAAAAGAAGGCAGTAGTTGGGATTGAACCAGGGACCTTCTGCTGCCAAAACTTTTTCTCTACCACTAGACCATTAAGTGGGAGAAAGCTTTTGCTTGCTTTTCAAATATTTAAAGATCCAGTTGTCTGGACTTAGTGTTTTTATAAAACATTTTCTCCCCGAGGGAAGCTAGTCAGGGGGGAGGGGTGCCGGCGAACTCCCTTTTCCGCTTGGGAACCTTGTCAGGGGGAGGGGTGCCGGCGAA
>KN882893.1:71517-86489 GCA_000934455.1 Apostichopus parvimensis
AGTACTATACTGTACTGTGATGTACTGAAGTACTGTACTGTAATGTAGTACTATACTGTACTGTAGTAGTTGACTGTATTGTAGTACGTACTGTACTGTAATGTACTTATAGTAGTTTACTGTACTGTAGTACTGTAGTGTAATGTACTGCAGTACTGTACTGTAATGTACTATTCTGTATTGTACTGTACTGTAAGTACTATATTATTCTGTATTGTACTGTACTTTCTGTACTCTATTGCAATGTACATACTGTAGTACTGTACTTAACTGCACTGTACTGTAGCACTGCACCTACAGTACTGTATCCCGTACATGTGTGGAGAGCTATACCAGACGAAATCGTTGAGATGTGATTGGTCTGGATATATCTCCACAGTGCAGGGAATAATTTAATAATTTTATCCAATTATCGCATCACAAAATGCTACACAGAATGGTTTTATTGCTATATACTACAAGTCCATAGATGTATAGCACTCTGGACACTGTGAGGAACCATAGTATTCAAAAGAGACTACAATAAGTGAAAACTGCCTTCCAAAATGTGATTCAAACTTGATCTATGACAATACTGGGAGTTCTCCTGTCCTGTAAATTACTGTAAACCTGCATTTCCTGAAGGCCTGTTTGGTCTCTGAGTAGTGTGGCTTCAAAGCGTATCATTAAAAATTCCTAAAAGACTTCTAGGACCATAAGAAAGTCCTACAAACGAGGACTATGTTCCACTTTTAACTGATTTAATTATTGCCATATGGGGAACAGAAGTACTACGATTGTAATATATAACAAAGTCTGGATCATTACCCGCATACCCCACCACTTTCCCATACCTTTATCTTTCTTATTCATTTTTTATTCTAATTAACATTTTTCACCCTGTCATGACCTCTGCTTCAAGACTGGTACAACAAGTTCATTGACTGGTCCAATAAACCACTTCCTCCTTCCCCCTTGAATATAGTGTGAGTACAAGAAAGCATTAGTTGCAAGGACTTTTCTGTAAACAAAAAGATTTTAATGATGGTACAATATCACCCTACAGTAATTAAATTCATGAATCACCACCTGATTTCAAGGGCAGAGCAGAAAGACAAAAACTAGTAGGAGAGCTCATCAGAGCAAACTTCGGGGCCGGGGCAAACTATTGCACACAATACATGTAATGACTGTAAGGAAGGCAGTAACAAGGCCGCAGATTACCGGTGACATCCCTATGTTCTGACCTCTCTATGTTCTGACAAAAAGGAAAAAAATCGGAGCAATTTTTTTACCCAAAAATTTGTTTGTATAAAAAAAAACTAGTTTGTGACCCCAATATTTTTGTGACCAAATTGATTTGGACCAGCATTTTTTCGGACCATCAATTTTTTGAGACCGAAATTTTTTTTCACGAAAAAAATAAAACAAAATATGTGACAAAGTTTGTTATGACCCAAACAGTGCTTGTGACCGAAAATTGCTTGTCCAGAATTATTACTTTTGTCCGAACATAAAGGCGTCGGAATATAGAGAAGTCGGAACATAGAGATGTAACCACATTACCAGGCAACAGTATATACTGTATATGTATACACACACTATCCTATTATGTCCAAACAGACCTCTTAATTTCCTCCTAGATCTACTGTATCATGAAAGTTGTTTTTCAAACTTTTTGTGTAAATATTTTTTTTCTTCAAATTATGCTGAAAGATGAAAGATAAATCATAACTGTATAATTTGAGTTATGACTACACCAGACCAACTTAACATCAACAATGGGAGTTGTTGTAGATTAGAGAATCCAATAACATTCTGACATGGGTGTGCACATGGATGTCCTTGAGTTATCCTGTGGATTTATAAAATGTCAATTAATGGTATTTTGAAAGTGCTGAGTGACATATACCCTCTACAAACAGTAACAGTGCTCATTTTCTACAAGGGATGTTTTTTTTAGAATACATATATTGTGCACTGGGCATTTTTCTACACAATTTTGTTTTCAAAATTATGTATAACATAAATGATTTACATTGAATGGTCAATATTTGAACATGTATACACCTGCCTTGATGGGGGGGGGGGGGGTTATATAAGGGTTAACGGTATGTTGAAAAGCAGCAACTTCAATTCTTGCTTTTCATCAGTTTCAAGACTTTCATGATGGCAACATTTGCACAACTGTAGTAGTTATATAACAAACTGCAAACTACTGTAATATTTAGTTTCTAATATTCTTCAACTGTACAGTGTACAAATCATGCTGCATTATGCACCAGGTGTTTAATACTGTGAAGTCCATACTACCACAAATAAATGGGTTAAGCCCAATTAAGCTTAACCATATGGGTCCATTGACCTAACAATAATGTCACACATTACAGTATAAGCAATTTGGGAACCATCTGATAAGGGCACCCTGGAAGCTGATTGTTACAGCACAGGAAATAATTCATCTGGTATTGCATCACAAAATGTTATGGAAAGTGGATATAATGCTATGTTAACTTAATCCATCTCTCCCTCCGTAGAAACTGGGTCCCTCCCGGCTCCCCCCCCCCCTCAATCTCACCTCTCCTTGTTTTTCTTCTTTTTTTTTCCATCCCTGCCTCAGTCCCTCATTGGTTTGTCAAACCAATCTCTACTTGAACCCTGCTGTTGTCCTACCCTTGTCCCATATCCTACTCTTTCATCAGCCCTTGATGTAGTCCTAACCCATCCACCCATCCCACCCACCCCCCTCCCACTCAAACCCAGTCTGGTCCTCTAGAACTTAACACCCACCACTCCCCTATCCCAGGCTCAACAGAATTCTTTGCCCCCTGCTTTTCTCCCCTCCATATATACTACACATGTTATTTTACAACCTAAGAACAATACTGTCTATATATAGTATGTAACATACAATACTCTGTATGTTCTAACTACAGTAGATCTTGATCAATCTAGACTGCCTACACAGAATGCCATATAACTACTGACATACCTCAAGGGCCACAAAAAAAAGGTCACATTTATGTAATGACATCTGAAGAAATCTAGACCTGGCAACTTTCACCGACCTTTGACCTCAGTGGGAGTCAGAACTATTACCCTATTTATTTGGGGAGTTGCAATCAAATTATGTTGGGATCCCTTGGCAATTATAGGATATCATTTTGGATGTCAATAACTGTTCAAGAAATACTGAATTTATATCTATTTACTGTATGTATAAATAGATCTGCAATACACCATGGCCTTAAGAGTGGTGTGGATTCCCATTAGGCTTATTGATACAGTATACTGTGTACGGTATGTATTACCTACAGACTACAGTACAGTCACTGCCAGCAAACTCATAAAAAGACAATGGGTAAAGTTACCACCAAGATCAACTGAAGTATCTGCATACAGCTTTGATTGCACTAATACTCCCTGGATACTCTCAAAGTCTCCATCATGTTTTCATTTCCCTAAATTGAAAGTTTTGAAATTGATATATTTGTGTTATGCGCCATATTTTCTCATCAGGTCTATAACTTTTTGAAAAAGTTGAGGAGTCAAAAATTAAGTGTTCAACTTCTCGCCGGACACACATAGATAGGATCAGACACTCATACTGTAGATTACAAACTAGCAGATTAGATTAGAAAAACTAAAAGGATTAGACACTAATAGAGGCGGAGCTCATCAAAGATCGAGAAAGTTCGACCATTATTATGATCTATTAGGCACTGATTAATTCAGGGGGGTTGCTGGAAAAATTTTATTTGAGGGGCCAATGCTGTTCTGGGGGGCCTGATACTTTACTATGACGGCCCAAATATTCCTAAGGTGGGCGTGGGGGGCTGGCCGAGTACTGCTTGAACCCAATTCCTGGAAATAAACGGGGAGGGATACATTTTCCTGGCAATTTTTTGAAGGGACCAGACATATACTTGGAGACAAGGACCCCCTCCCCAAGTTCCCCAACCCCACCTGTACACCACTGTATTAAGTTCTGCCAACATATTAACAACATTTAGACCCATTGAGACTATCCTTGTTAACTTCACCAGGACATTAATTCCCATGTCACAAATAATTTAGCACTGTATACAGACTATATAACACAACTAAACAATTTCAGCTCATACTTTTCCATAGCAACTAACACTGTGGGGGGAAAACTGTTTCTCATACCTGACAGAACAGAGTTAACAAAGAGCTTGGAAAATTGGCACACTCTAAGGAAACTATTTTGCCCTTCAAACTGTGGATTTAACTCATGTTACTAAGCCATTGCTTAACAGCTCATTAATCACATCTTTTTACAAAAGGTCAAACACATCAAAATCTTTAACTGATACAAAACTTGAAAACAAACAGCTTCTTTGTCTCATACAGTACCTGTGTTTATTCCCCGCTTCTAAACAAACAGTCTTGTCTCTAACGGCAACTGACCCTACTGACTTTAATCTCTTCAGATCCTCTACAGGGACTTCCTATCAGGTGTCTGCAATAGTACACTATGTAGTGAGTGACAAATACCAGATTATCTGTGACATAGTACAGACTAATATTAGCGTCACCATAACAATTTGTGTCAACTTCTTTGGGCTTTTAGGAGTTATTAAGCCCCTTCCCCCTCCTTCCCCTCACCCAAGTCACCAGGTGTGAAACTTAAATTTGCTTGATTGCTTGAAATTACTAGAAACACTGTCTCACTCCCCCCCCCCCCCTTTGTTTTCATGGTTAACTCATTTTGGATTAATTTTGTAAATTATATGGACAGTAAGTTAAACCCAGGAACTTTTAATGTCCAAAAACTGGAACACCACAAATATTGGCGACAGTAGACCACCTACAGTACCATACAGTACATTGGAATTCATCTTGTCGAAATGCATCCTGGACTTTCTCGAGACAATTCATGACCATCCCCCCCCCCCCCCCCCTCCCTATTAAGTTGCTAAACTTTATAGAGAACGGGAGAATTATTAATTCATTTTTCCATAACATAATGCTTTGCAAAAACATTTGGGCAAATCGCTACGAGTGCAGTGATGCATAGCAGTTTTAGTACAGAGGAAGTTGTTATATTTTTACAGTGTAAACTTCAGGGCCTTCAAAAGTTCTGCTATAGTAGCCTATACGTAAAATTTGAATGCTAAATTATTTCTCTGTAGATACCATGGTTTATAAACCTTTTCCACTTTCCAGTTAATTGATTCTGAGGAAGTTATCACAGCTCTTCTACTCTCTTCTTTTGACATCTTTTGTGCCTTCTTCAGACATGTGTCAAGCTGAAATAGAATGTGGTTTAACCTACCTACCCTATGGGCATCCCCTACCCCCCCCCCTGCCAAGAGGTAACATCTCTATGTGGGAGGGTTAAAAGGTTTACCAAAGTCAATCATGGGTGTGCAATGATGACGCAGAGTCTATCACAGTTGGAGGTGAAATTCCCTCTTGCCCTTCTGGTATTTTGACAGTGAAAGTAAAACTATCCTTGTTTTGTTTTTTTAAGAAATCCACAGTTGCTCACGTGCCAAGTTTAAGCAAAACCCAACTATCTCCCCCCCCCCCCCTCCCCATTATCAGTGAAAATTATCACTGTAAAACAATAAGTAAAAGAACAACATTGAGAAATGATGAAATCAAGTCTAAAGTCATTTACGAAATGGAACTGGAAGCACAATTCTGCTTAACCTCAGATAACTTTGTTGGTACTGTACCTCTCACCCAGCCCAATGAAGTACAAACATCACAATTGGCTCTTAAATTCAGTATCACTAACATCATACTGTGGCCTACTCAGGCCACCAACTGAAACTAGAACTGTAGGTGCAATATTTATATAGTTTATACTATCCAAGGGAATAACAAATCTTGTTTACTTCAAGGACTCATCTTTGTCAGCCCAAGGAGCTACCCAAACATCACACAGATCACATTGCTTAGAAAATTACTCCAAAACCCAGTCATATTTCAAAAGTACAAATTACTATGTACAAAGGATGTGCGAAAATATATACACACTACTACCGTTTTCACATGGAACAAGTTGCAAATTATCTGTTTTTCACAATATCATTCAAGCAAACCAAAAATGTCCTACAGTAGTAATATATCAAAAGGAAAAACCATTATTGGCTTTAAGAACTGGTACAGAAACCCTGATCACTAATCAAATGACTTGAAGCTCTACATAGATCTATGTATGTCTACCCAAATGTGAAAAATAAAATACACGACTTGTGTAATATCTAGTGGAATTTCTCAATTTCTTACAAAGTTTGGGGTACAGTGTTATCTTGAAATATGTATCCAGATAGATCTCTGAAATCTCTTTCCTTCCATTTCACAGCAGGCTTATTGTAAGCCAATACTACAGCACTTGCAATGCACAAGATAAATGCGCTACTCGAGTGTCGGGTACTCAGGTTTTTTGTGACTGTCAAGAGGTCCGAGTTTAAAGCCATCCAGGAAGTACCACAGGAAATCAGACCAGATCAGGAAGCATCTAACTGTCTGAGTAGCTCATATCTTCATTTTGACAATCTATAAATATAGGACTGCAGTAGTTACTTTGACGAACGTTCCCTCCACCAATATCGTAACGTAACCAAGAGGAGAAGGTGAACCGAGAAATTGTTCTCGCTTCAGTCGGGGAGAAGAACAGATTGTAAGATAACGACCGCCCGCCCACAGCATCTCAGCTAGCCACTAAACAAACAATTGGTCGACTTCCAATGTAAACTAAGTCTTGAAACCCTTTTGAAATGACGACAGGGCATCGTGACATTGGTACCTTGGAACGTATAACAGCCTCTTGTTGCCACATACATACATGTATATACCTAGCGAGTTACGTGCAACGGCTTATCTCTATTAGTCTTAATTAGCGCACAGTTTTGCAGTGATAAGCTACTTAATACGAAGGAATCTTTTTACGACATATAACTGAGCTGGTCATTTTAGTATTTTTTTCATATTCATTCAAAATTAGAAAGTAACATTCAGCAATAACTGTTAACCTTAAAGTTCTAAGAATTCTGATCGGCAGCAGTGATTGGCTCTTTCTTCTTTTTACACCATTTTGTTTTTTTGTTCGTGCATATTTAGATGAACATAAAATCCTATCTAGATTCTAGAAACCAGTTTTAAATAGAAAATTTCTTTAATAGTGACCATGGTTTCTCGATGGTAACACATTCGGTGGTCGTGAAGACTGCTTAAAATACTTTTTTTCTGTTGAGGTCATATATAAAGTGAAACCCACCACCCAGCCTGCATTAACACAGTGTCATCCCCATTTAAAATCGCTTCCAAAATATTTTCCAAGACTTGCAAAGGACTTGTGGTTCATACAGCTGGTGTATATGTATATATGACCAGTTAATCACTATCCGAAGGTTGCCAAAATCTTTTCAAGTTCGTCAAAACCAAACTGTCCCGTGAACTTGTTAGGAAACAAACTATATAAACAGCACTTCACTCATAAATGCACGTACCTATGTAACTGTTCCGGTAGAAAAGCCCTTGTAACCAGATCACACAATGTACAAACAGTATGAGTTCCTCCCTATTAAACTAGGACTACTTGGAACAGATCATCTGACTCTGAGAGCCTTTTTTGCTATAAATTTAACTATAAATCTAACCACTGTATACCCTTCACCTTTCCACTACCCTCTCCTCCCCATGCTATTCAACCATCCTCCACTTCCTCCTCCCCCCACCCTACCCCCCAAACCCCTCTCCCACCCTTTTTAGAATATATTCAAAATTCTTACCTTGGGGCAGTCTTTGATGTAGTGTCCCTTGTTGAAGCAGAGGTGACATAAATAGGTCGGTGGCGGCCTCTTTCCTGGCTTTCTATCGCTGACAGGGAGGAGGGAAAGATCACCAAACTGGTCAATCACGTGGCTCGTTTCGCTGACCTCTGACCCGGTGTCGGTGTACTGACATCCCAATACGCTGGATTGCTGCCAACGAAGAGGAAATTTTTGGATGATAATGACGCACCCGCCACTTTTTAAAGTTCACATTTTAACGTTGAAATTTACCATCAAAGTAGTTTTTATTTAGTCCAATAAGTTATGAGGTTGACCTTCATACATTTGCGAGGCCATTCAATAATACAATAATATATAAAATTATAACAATTACTGTAAGTTGACTTAGAACTTATAGAACTAGTATAAATCCACTTCTTTGCCACCAAAGTTTTGTCATCAAATAGTTGACCGAAAAGTTTGGCAGCATGTCTTCTTGAACATTTCTTGAAATTGTACGTGATTCAGCTACATGTACTGACATGGCTGTAGAAATTGCAGTGGAAACATTATTTACCATAAAACTAACACTGGTGGGTGATTCCACTACACACACAGAAAAAAACAGTGTCATAAAAAATTTAGCTGAGCTGTAACCCAAGCAGTCCGGAAGTTACAACCCATGTAAATTATTCACTGAAAGTTTTGTCAAGTGCTGTGATGTTTCCTGCATTTGAAAGCTACAGTAATGCTTCATTGCAATAAGTTAGTTACCGAGGTCAAACCAAATTTGTTGGGTCATTCCATTCCTGGCTTAAGATTCAGAACTGTAATTGAGTCAGAAAAGCAATACATGTGTCATGTATGAATATACCTTGGATTTGAAAATACAGGCATCTAAAATTCAATATTCCACTATATTTTTTCCCTTCAAATTTTAATAGGCCCAGATAGACCCCAAAAGTCATACTACCTCAACAATAATGCAGTCAAGTTCATGTAGGGCTATCACCAACAAATCACTGATAACAGTTACTTGATAGCACTGGTTAAACTGTTATCCCACAGGTGTTACTGTAGTACTGTACATATTTAATGAACTTTTATACAGTTTCATACTTTCAAACTTGAAACTTTGCAAGGCTCTATGTGTCCCCTCCCCCCCCCCCCCCTTTATACAGTTTCATACTTTCAAACTTGAAACTTTGCAAGGCTCTATGTGTCCCCTCCCCCCCCCTAACAAAGCACATTCCCCCTCCGGCCTCCCCTACATGTCCCCTCCCAACAACATACACTCCCCTCCCCCCCTCCCCCCCCCCTCGCTTGGAAACCCCTGTTCTGCCAATTAACAGCCCTTCCTAACTTTCTTTCTTCCAAAGTGGGAGAAAACCACAGAAAAGACCATTGGGGTTTTGGGGGTTTCGGGACAGAAGAAACAGGTTCCTTCCAGTTTCTTCCTCTAAAATTGGAAGAAACTCAAATAAGTGGGAATTAGTATTTAATTAAGTTTTGACACAATTATTTTTAACACAATTACTGATTCATGTAAATTAAACTAGTAAAACAGAACTGAACCATAGGATAATCCTGAACACAGATACAAGGTCTGTCAATGAATCAGCTAATAAACCACAATAAGTCTTTGGAGCATAGAGCTAACTGGCCACAACTTCCTGCTTAAAGCTTAGCTGGTCTAAGCCAGACAACTACATTTAATTTTACAGTATGACCTAGATTAATTCACTATGTCAGCTACTCCAGTTCTGTGTTATTCTAGGTTCTTAGGCCCTACTGTACATAATTGTTTTAAGACATTCCACTTTTTTTTTCTCATTTAAGAGAACTTTCCTCTTGTCAGGGAAAGCTAAGAGTTGGGTTGGGGGAGGAATGGGGAAGGGCGAAGGGAAAAGGGGAGCAGTCTAATAATGTACATGACCATTTAAATTTGCATCTGGGTATAGTTTGCACAAACTCTTAGTACCTGATATATTAATGTTCAAATTTTCTAAAAGGACTGACAAAACAAAAATCTTTTTTTCTTTCATTTAACTGCCTCTCAACTTAAGAGGGAAATAAGAACTTGCAGATTAAAGGGGTTTTCGAAGGTGTTGTATTTAAACAAAGAAGAAAGTAGACCTATTGTATAGGTGTAGATTAAAAAAACTTTGAAAGATATTTTTTTAACAGATGGACTTTCAAGGGAAACTAACTTTTAATTGTGATCTATAAGACTTGAAAAAAACATTGTTATAGAGATCGACTTTAAAGAACTGTTTTTTTCCATTTCAATGATTCCTATTTCATTTTTCATTCATTTTTTCCCCCCAGATACATAAGTAAGTTTCTTCCAGTTTCTTAACCCGAACCCGGCACCAATATATAACACTTTGAGCTGCCGAAATTAAATAATTTGTATTGATAATGAATCACGCACAGACACACTGTCGCACAGATTAGCGAGAAAAGTATAACCCAGTCATCCAGCGATTTCAATCCAGGTACACAATTCATTAATTCATCTTCTATTGATAGCCAAGATACAAGCATCTGGTTGTAATAAATTGCTACAATTCGATAATCTTAAAACCTCAAGATCAACTTGGCTTCAGGAGGACTATAATTACGTACTGTAACAACATGTCCCATACAGATTCGTGCGCTGTACGCAAGCCAACTGTGCAAACCCCTACTGTACTGCAGACTGGAGGAATTCCTTAGAACGTACATGTTCAAATGCTACTTGTTACTAACTGTAATAAATTATTTCGCAGATGTATGCCATCATTAAGGAAGCATGGAAGGAGGAACAGCTGACAAATCACATTGAGAATTACTTACTCACATATATTGCAAGGAAGGTACAAATTTGATTTTTTTTTTTTTTTTTTTTACATTTTCTGAAGTTTTACGATGTTTGTTATAGTACTTGTCAAAGTGATGTCCCTTCTAGGCTTCCACACATTACAAATGCCGTGGGAGGTCTCAACCTCTCAGACAGCACTGCATTTTTTATTAATATTAATATTTGATTTTTATAGAGCGCTTTATACCAGCGATAGGTCTGAAAGCGCTTTACAGACGTTACAGTCAGTGGGAATTATGTGTGTAAAAACTCGTGTTTTTCCACGTGTCATATATACATAGAAGTTTTACGTAAGCGGAGCGAATTTCGGGGAGGCTCGTTGATTGTGAGTAAGCACTTATCTAAGCATCAGTATTTGTGAAAAATATCGTAAGGTTTTTCAGATATTCTCTTTGAATGTCCCTCCATATATCTCTCTTTCTCCGTCCACTCAAAGCTCGACATTTACGCTAATTCTGTTAGGGGGAAATTATCGTAAATATCGAAATATCGCGATAACTTTTGAACTATTTATCGTGACGGTAAAAAGCAAATATCGCCCAGCACTACCTCCACACTATGAATAGCGTTGTATCGATCGGTTCACTCCCATTGTGTCGGTGGTGAATAGCGAGCGCGGGGAATTTGCGTTCCTTTATTTGGAGTGCGGGGAAAGTAGCGTTCCTTTATTTGGAGCGAGGTTAATTGCAGTTAAGCTGCGTTTTGCGCTGAATCGATCTAATCTTTACCAAGTTACTTATTGGCGGTACTGTATATTACCACTGGTCAATGATAACCTGTCCCAGAGACAATCCCTCCAGTCGGCAGCAGTTATATACTGCACCCAATGACAAGTTACCTCACAGGTACCCAATTAACCCCTGGGTGGAGAGAGGCAAATGAGATAAAGCATCTTGCCCAAGGACACAACGTAATGAGCTAGACAGGAATCGAACCAGCAATCCTTGGAACTCGAGTCCGACGCCTTAGAAACACACCCAACACAACCCACAACCCAAGCAAAGTACTTTCACCTATTTAACTTGCAAAAGTAGGCAACCTTTTATTTTATTGTTGTGAGTTAACAAATCTTAAGATGACAGACAATATCAATTGTCTTTGAATTTTTTTTTTTTCTTCTTTTCATGATGAACAATGGAGTTAACATTTGCCAGGAAGATGTAACAATGTAGAATTAAACAAAAGACTGTACACCAGAACAATTGACTAGAGGAAGTACAGCCTTAACAATATTGTTGTAGCTGTAGATAAAAAATTATAATGCAAACCAATCCCGACTTCCAGAAAAGATTACAAAGACCTTGTAAGTGCGTCACAAGTTTGCAAACATTAGACAGACCTTTCTTTAATATTTTTTTTTTTTATTATCCATGCTACAAAATATGACATTTGAAATTGAAATAGACCTTCTGGGATCTGGACCAAACTAAATAAGATCAAAAGGTTGTGGAACTCAGGGGGAAAGCCAATTTTTTTTCTAAATATTTTGCAGCCGCCTTCCGCCTTCCCCTCCCACCCGGCCACCTCTATCCTGGAAAAAATGCTAGGAGGGTATACTGTACCTTGGTCACTGACATTTGAACATTTCATTGTACAACTGTGAGCAATGTTACCCAACAAGGGGACGCTTTTATTGTCTAACATTAACTGCAATGCAATGTCTGGGTCCCAACAAAATTCAAGATGAAACAGTCCCTCACAGAAAACTCAGATAAATTCTTAGGATGCCCACTGTAAAATTTGGAGGGAATTACCGTCTTACATACATGTACACATTGATGTTTTTTTGCATTCAGTTTGGTCAATATTTGAGCATTTTCCCCCCAATATTTTCCCTTTTGTCTCATTCTCCTCATTCCCCCTCCATGACTAATTACTGTGACTACCATTCTTACTCCAGAGTTTATCTCGTCGACCCTTTGAACTCTTTTAATCCTCTCTTCGCCTCTCCCTTTGATCTCGCTAATGTTGCTCAGATATCTTTTGTCCCATGTAACTGTCTGTCCAATTTAGCTGTCTGTCCAATTAAGATGTCTGTCTGTCACTCTGTCTCTTAAAATGTGTCTTAAGTAGGCTGTCCAGTGAATAAAGATGTTGTATGTGCAGATCAAAATGTCAAGCCCTCTAACTCTCATACAGTATCTTTTACCTTCACAACCTGGGCCTTTTCCAGTACTGTAATTTAGCAGTTTGGTGGACTGTTTTTATTTTCCATTCACCCTCTCTCTCTCACACTCTGTTATTTATGATTATATTTTATAAATCATCACATATTACATACTGTACATAACTCATAATATAATATATAATTACATTTTTTAGCATGTAGAGTATTCAAAAACCAGAATAGAGACAATAAGAAAACACTAACACTGCCCATGTACTCAAAATTTATTGTCCTGATAGTGATCCTATGTAATTTAATTGAGCACCCAGGCTTAGAATGGCAAATAGCGTGACGTTGTCATGATTGTGCGGTACATACCGACCGGTTTGTTACACCCCTTTAGTCTTGGCTCATTAAAATTCAATCCCTTTGGAGCGAGAAAAAAGATTGTGCACCCATGACGAGTTGACGACATGGCAAATCAGCAAGAAATTTTTCCTCCAAGTCTGTTGGTAAAGACTTGTTTCTTATTTCATCTGAAACCAGATTTGGTTTCTTGGAAAAGACCAGAAATTTTTAATGAATGGACTATATACACGCAGCTTTGTCTAAAAAGTTCAGAATTGCCTTTTTTCATATTTTGTCTGTACCAGATTTGGTTTCTTGCAAACGACTGGTTAGAAATTTTTAATGAAAGTATTATTTAATAATGCAGTTTTGTCTTGTTCAGAACTGCATTTTTCCATTTAAAACTGAGACTATGGAATTTTGCAATATTCACTATTTTTTTCATAATTTACGATATTTTACAGTTTGAGCAGTTTGCAACTTTGCAGCAATGGAATATACAGTGCATATTTTAATCAATACACTGACTAACTTAATATTCAGCTCTAGAAAGAATGCTATTGCTTCAAACCATATTCTACAGTCCAAGTTTCAAGAATCATCAATGACTTTGTTATCAGCTGACTATACATGTACAGACAGATCACATTCGAACATGCTCTTAACTTTCTACATTCATAAGTCTACTTAAGACCCATCTTTTCACTGTTCTTTTGTAAATTAATCTGCTTTCTTTGTAAAGCTTCTTGAGCAGTGACTTTTGTCTACTGATTTGGCGCTATATAAGTCTCATTTATTATTATTACTATTATTATTACATTTAGTCTACTCAACACACAAACTGCAGGCTTCCAGCACACCTTTGCGTACCCGTCCGCAGAAATAGTTACCGTTTCAGCTTTCCTAGTTTCTTGCAACATCTTGCATCAGCTTGTACAGTATTTAATTACACTTGTTACCAGGGGATTTACCTAGGGATAAATCCGATTGGGAAATTTGCCAAAATTTAAGTGCACACCTAACATTTAAAAGTAGTCAGTGACAAAGTTTTCATATTTTTGTGCCAACATTTTACAAAGCTATGAGCTTCAAATATTTAAGAGCCCAATCTTTGCTTGAGGAATTGATCAATTTAATCAGAGATGATTCACAAGACAATGACATTGATAAGCAAATTTATGACATCAAATCAAAGAAGATACCGCCCCCCCCCAACACTGGCCCGGGCTCCTCTTACAACCTGGGATAATGGGACTCAATAGGGTCCCTAATTCTCGAACAAAAACCCTGCTTGATAAGTATTCAAAACAGATTTAGTTAATAACTTGAGGTCTAGAAAAAAACAGGAACAGGACATTTCATAGATTGTTAAACAAATTATATTTAATGGATCCAAACCAAATTTCTGTTTCATTGTTTTATTCTGGAAATGATGACATCTTTCTTATTTGTTCCCACTCATGAAAGCAACTGTCTCAGTCCCTCCCCCCTTAGATCCCTCCCATCTCCTTAGATCCCTCCCATCTCCTAACATTCCTCCTCTACGAACCCTCCCCTAAAGTCCCCCTACCCGTTCCCTAAGATCTCCTCTCCCTCTCCTTAGATCCCCTCTCCCTCCCTTTAGATCCCTCCCATCTCCTTAGATCCCTCCCATCTCCTTACATCCCTCCTCTAAGATCCCTCCACCCCTTCCCTTAGGTCTCCTCTCCCTCCCCTTAGATCCCTTCCATCTCCTTAGATCGCTCCTCTAAGATCCCTCCCCTTAGATCCCTCCCCTAGTAGGGCTGCAAAGTTTTGATACCCCATTAGTTACCCATGCTGCATATTGGACTCAATATTATTCCTGGTCAAGGTCTCGCTTGTAATGCAAAGTCAAAGGTTACATTCAACAAACAATGTCAGCAAATTACAAAGAAGATGGTCATCT
>KN882893.1:170445-183141 GCA_000934455.1 Apostichopus parvimensis
AAAAGAAAAAGTGAGTTTTAAGTAATTTCTTTAAAGTGGCTAATGTTTTGGCATCACGGATATTATTTGGCAGTCCATTCCAGATATGAAGATATGAAGAAAGAAAAATGAGCTTTACTTTTTTAAGAAAGACCTGTTTAGGCAAGACGCCGACGAGAACAGGTCTTGGAGCTCCTTCTTGACATCTTCGTCAAATACGGAATCCACGATGCGCGAGATGAAATCTTCGTCAATCACCGTCGTTTGCTTCCAGGCTGGAAATTCTCGGTGGTCCAGCTGCGCTACCGGGTGCTGAGTGTGCGAAAGAGACCAAATCGTCGGTCTAGCATCATCCGATACTTGATTTATAAAATGAAGGTCACATTAAAAAAAATCCAAGGACAGATGTCTTCTCGTCACGTATCGCACGTGTTTACATTTTCCATTTTCAATACTGTGAAGGTATTTACATAATGAACGAGTTCTACTCTCTCGTTGGGCTTTATACGTATTTTTTTAATGCCAACATCAGATGAGGGGAGATCGTTGTAAACGAGACTTGAGTAAAAGCAAAGAAATTTGGGTTTAGAACAGAATTCTAATCAGTGACCCCAGATGCTATAATCCCTGACTGAGATATCCAACTCTTAGTTGCTAAATGGCCATCCCCTTATAGAGGCGTTTCGTTGCTATGGAGAAACAGTGCAGATTGTTAAACCAGGGTCAAGCCCCAGTTTCATTTGTTACAACTCGGGAGGAGAAAACAGGAGGGAATTCAGAGAAATTCGGAATGAAATTAGTGAATGAAATTGGAGTGTGCACCCTAGTAACTTTAATAGTAATAATAGTTAGATTTATAAAGTGCAGACTTATCCACCGATAATGGTCTCAAGGCATATAACAATATTTCCTGGTCAACGATAACCTGTCAAACAAAGAGACAGTCCCTTCACATGGCAGCAGCTACACAGAGCCCAAGTGACAATTTATCTCACAGGTCCCTCCATTTATATACCTGGGGTCAAGAGAGGCAATGGAGATAAAAGTGCCTTGCCCAAGGACACAACGTAATGATCTGGCCAGGATTCGAAACCTGCAAACGTTAGATCACAAGTCCACTGCCTTAACCACTTGACCACAACACTCTCTCTTCAGACTACACAGTTATATCTCTATCTTGTTCTTATTTACATCTCTATATTCTCTACAGCCTTGAGCACTTGACATATTCAAACCTTCTGCGGACGGACATAAAATTGAAATTTTGTACTAACTTCACCAAATCCGACTACACATAGGCAGTGGTTACCACCGGAATATATTGCACAGATGCTTCTTTGACCAGGAGCGGGGGGATACCTCTGCCAGTTCCCTGCCACAGCCCTGGGGGAGGGTTGCAAGTTACAGCGGGCGTCCAACTGTCCGAGCTGACGGGATCGGTTGTCGCCAAAGCTGACAAGTTGGCCTGAGGATGCAATGTATGCTAGTGTGATGGCTCTGAGGAGAACAAGTTCAGGAAAAAGAGGTGGTTTCCTTTCACAGCGCCATGAGCATGCTCAGCAGAGGGACAATCTTTTCATGTTCTCAAAGTTCTCAGTGGCTAATCACAAACTGGGATTTATTTGAGGTTAGATGAGTGTGGGTGGACCATTGGGAAAGTGGACGAATGTGGATTTTGTATTATTTTGTATTTTTTTAAGGTTAGATGAGTGTGGGTGGACAAATGGGAAAGTGGACAAATGTGAATTTGGTATCATTTTGTATTTTTTAAGGTTAGATGAGTGTGGGTGGACAAATGGGAAAGTAGACAAATGTGAAGTTTGTATTATTTTGTATTTTTTAAGGTTAGATGAGTGTGGGTGGACAAATGGGAATGTCAAAACTACAGTATGTAGGTTGGAAGAAGGTACCACAAAATCATTCATTTGTATATTATTATGTATCAATGGAAGCCTTTAGCTATCTTGTGAGGGTGAGGGGGGGGGGGTTGTGGTAGGAGGGGATAGTTGGTTTTGTGAGTGAGAGAGTGGATGGAGAAATTAGGGTTGGGAGAAAGGTAAAATGTATCCATGTATCTGATTAACAGTCAAAATTTCTGACATCAAATGGAGCTGCAAAAAGCATTTTGTATTCATAACACACACTATCCATTGAGTTTCAAGAAACAGCTCAGGGATATTCAGGAAAAGTGAGTGAGGAAAAGGCTGTTTTTCTTTTAGATAAGTACTTCACATTTATCGTACGAAAATTCCGACGCATAAACTTAATATATCTCAGACTAGATGACACTGCATAATTGTACTTAATTTCAACATAATTGAACTAAATTCCAAACTCACAATTACAGCATGTAATTTAAAGAAAAATAAGCCAAATACCTGCCACATGAAATCTGGGTGACTTCCTTGTCCATCAGATCAAAGACTTTCTTAGGTCGTAGCTCGTTGGATGCCTGGCCGTGCCCAAGTTGACCATCACAACCAAGGCCACAGGTAAACACGCCACCATCCTGGATTGACAAAACAGACAGACAGACATATTACATACACACATTCAAAAGTCAAGCTTGTGTGTACTGTTTTTATAAGGAAGAGAAGTACCACCAAGCTAACAAGTTCACTGAGATGAACCGAGTTAACCAGACAACTTGATTTTATTTAACAAATGGTCATGCATAGGAGACAGTATGTTAGGTTGTGGCCACTAATATGTTTTTCCGATTGAGCATAAGTTCTCACTTGTAAGAACGCTGCACCGTGTTTCAATCCTGTAGTCCTCCAAACCAAACTTTATCTCTACAGACAGGCAAGTGCCTATTGTGTGAAACTTCAGAGCACATTATCACGCTGTAACACACCCCATCCCTCCCCCCCCCCCCCTCAGCATCTTCCTAAATTTAGACATGATGCCTTTAATAAAACTTTGCCCTCCTCTTCTCTTCTAGTTTTCAATGATATTTGATGATTATTGTTGATCTTAGGATGCAGGCTGCAGTCACTACAAGGGTCTCTACCCCCCCACCCCGCCCCCGCCTCTCGGACCATTTGTATGGGGGCTAAAGACTCTACACAGTCACGACACTATTAAAGATGAAAGCACGCCCAACAGATACACTTGTTTCGAATGTGTCCCAATTTTGGACGTGCCAAAGATATATCGATACTACATGGCTACATGCCACTACCTGAACACCCAAATGGAAAGTAAAGTTCTAAAACTGAAACTCTAGTCACAGATACTCACAGAGGTTAACATCACAGTATGGTTTTATAGAGTTACAGATACTCACAGAGGTTAACATCACAGTATGGTTTTATAGAGTTACAGATACTCACAGAGGTTAACATCACAGAATGGTTTTGTCCACAGCTGATGTATTGCACACCTTGAGTTCTCATCCCTTTCAGTAAGAAAGGGAAAGATTTCTCTACGTAGACAAGAAAAAACCAAAACAAAGGATTATCTTCAGTGATATACCATGTTAAAAAAAAGGCCCAGCACTCTTGAGAAGCAGGGGCAAACCTTTTAATGGTTGTCCAGTCCTCTGAGGCAACCAATTTTTCTTTTTTGGGACCACCAAACATCAGCTTTATATGTCATCAGCCAGAAATAAAATTGAAATTCAGGTTTACATTTTAATCAATAACCCCAAATAGGTCAAATGATATGGAGTGATCCTCCATCATATTAGATAATAATGATCATAATAATTGCTTTTTATATAGCGCTTTATACCAGCGATAGGTCTCAAAGTGCTTTACAGACGTTATATTACCCCTGGTCAATGATAACCTGTCCCACAGACAATCCCTCCAGTCGGCAGCAGTTATATACTGCGCCCAATGACAAGTTACCTCACAGGTACCCATTTAACCCCTGGGTGAAGAGAGGCAAGTGAGATAAAGCATCTTGCCCAAGGACCCGACGTAATGAACTAGGTAGGAGTCGAACCAGCAATCCTTGGATTACGAGTCCAACGCTTAAGCCAATTGGCCACCACGGTCTCACCAGAGATACTAAAAGACAACAACAATTAGTGGTAGGCATATGATCCCACCCAAAGTGTTACTGGGCCCAAAGTCTGGTGTTCTATTCACCAAACTTACACATCGGTCATTCTTTGTTATTTTTTGCTACATTCTTCCCCCAACACCGAATCTGACTATTCGGACGAGCAAACAGATCGAGACTGGGTTGTCCCGTGGGAGAACCAGCAAAAACCCTTGAAATTTTCCACGGAAGTCTTAGAAACATCATGAGTATTAGTGGAAGTAGAATCAGTATGAGTACCCATACAAGTACAAGGCTTTAAAGCGTGTGTACAAGCACTCAATCTCCCACTGTAGAAAACTATACCACATTTCCACAATGACCGACTATGAACTACGGGTAGAGATCCTTGAGTGTCGGTACAGGGACCAGCAACTATGTTGTAAGTATTATGACTCAGTACCATGTGAATTATCAGTCTGTTTTGCAACTACTTGAAGAATATTATTAAAAACAGTCTGAAATCTAAGATTGACTGTGGAGACAAGGTTATCATCAAACTAATATGTTACAGGATGGGGCATTCGATATTATCTTATTGATGAATAACGTAACAACTGGTGTGGGTACGTAAAAGAAACTTTATTATTCTCTTGGAACTACGGACACACGAAAACTTATAATTCCGCCTGCACCTGTAACTTTCTTGTAATACAAGGTGACAAAGAACATCAACTTACTACCATCGCAGTCGCCAAGCCCAAGTTGGCCGTAACTATTTTTACCCCATGCGAACATGGTACCCGAGCGGGTCAGCGCGATGCAGTGGTAACCGCCGGAGACGACCTGGACGATGGGCAACGTGCTGAGACTAATCACCTCCCCTGGTTTCCCACGGAAGGTGGGTGAATTGCCGACCCCGAGCTGACCATGGGTGTTGTCACCCCAAGTGAATATTCTACCGTCTGAAAACACAAAAGATGAAGAAGTTTGAAACTTGGACGATAGTGAGCCTTACGATGAGAGTTGATAAGAGAAAGATCCATTGAGCATTATGTCTGTGTAGGTTGCAAACGGGTTGTCCAATACCTTACCCCACCCCCCCCCATATCATGAAGGGCCTAGTCTGCATTTAAACAAGTCTTTAACAGACTGTAACGAAACATTCTCATTTGATCATTCAAGATGCAACCGTTTTTTTCAAATTGCCTTAAAAACAAAACGCCTGAATGCTTTCTTTCGATTCCACAACAGTTTTAAAGTTCACATCTTTGCCACCATGTTAACATTTGGCAAAAAAAAACAAACATTTTTTATTATTAAATAGAGTGTCTCCATGGGATGTACCAGTTATGGTAGGAAAATAAGGCAATTTTCAATTCAATAAAAAAAATTTTAAAAAATTTTAAAAACAAGGCAATTTTTCGATCCAATACTTCTTTCTCAAAATTTCTTAATAGGAATCTCCTCGGTACTTTGCTAATCTTCATGTCTTTAATTTCTCATACATTGATTTCTTTATTCTGGAATCTCCAAGCATTTTTTCTCTTCTTTTTATAACCTGTTTGTAACTTGTATTTTTGGTATACCAGTAGACAAAATTGGAATTTGGTGGTGAAATCATGACTACTCCCTTTTTGGTTTTGAGGTCATCTGTATTATACTATACTTTGTAACACAGAGACTGATGTGTCCTCCCTCTGAGATCACCACCTTGAATTTTCCGTAGCATGCAATAAGACAGTAACTACAGTTACGACCTTTAGCAAACACGATTGTGGGAGATTACAACGTTCACGTCCGGTGGCATCCAATTCAACATTTTAACTCAAATTTGGAATCTTTTCAGTTAGAAAGTCATTTCAGATGGGAAACCCGTAGATTGCTCTTGTATGAAAGACTCACATTACTATTACCTGTCCGGGAATCGAACCCGAACCTCCCGATCGCTAAGCCTTGTTGCTTCAAATGCCGCCACCTTTATCCACTCGGCCACAGCACCGGTTTCCAATTATATTTGCAAAAAATTGCATACCATCCATTATTTATTGCATCATATTGCATACCAGTGTGTTTCACTAAAAGTACTAAAGAGACTTCATTTATATCAAAACATTAATATTAGAGTTATTGAATTTTGACTTTTCTAGCCTTTACAGAGAACCCAACAAATAAGGAAGATGTCTTTAAAGTCCCACACAGGCTCATTTGAAACCCTATCTCGGTTATAATCTTGGAAGAAAGCTGCCTATCAATATAGTCTCTAGGTCGCTTTTTTGGCAAAGTGCGTGTCACCATGGTTAAACTGTCTGCCTGAACAAGTCAATGAGAGATACTGTACAAGAGATATTGTTTGTAAATTATCGTTAGTACCTTTCGTTAACAAAGCAGAGTGCATATCTCCACAGGACACCTGCACTACACTGTAAGTGTTCAAGGTTCGAAGCATTCTGTGAAATAAACGAGACGGAAATAAGATTGATGACTTATGATTTATGAAAAAAATCAATTCTTCACATAAGAATGTTAAAATCAAGCTAAAGTTTTCCTCAAGAAAAACAATTCCTTAAATCAAAGGCACGACTTATACAGTGTGCATAAAGATTTGATCGTCTCTTCATTCTTGTTAAACTTCATCAGATGTTAAAATGACTGACAGTGCTGGGAATTGCTGTTGTTTATAGGGGTGGGGTAAAGGTGGGGAAGAAGGAAAGAAAAAGAAGGAAAAAAAGAGGGGAAGGGATGAGATGAGGCGGGTAGAAACTGACCATTATTGCCCTCTCCAGAAGGTGTTTGGAAATTCCAAAAGAAATTTGGTTTGAATGTCCACAGACTTAAATTCAGAGCTGGCATTTGGATAGCCTTCAAAAGTCACACCCAGCTAAGATGGCAGTTAAGTGGTTGTAAATCAATTGCTTAGAACAATACACTCCTATCAACGACTTCCGAGAACACAAATATTTTTATCTCTACTGTACCTTGGTTTTCTTTTGTCTGCAGTGCCATCCTGATCCAACCCGCATTGTCCCTTATTGTCCTGCCCCCAGCCCAAAACCTTTCCTTTTTCTGTCACCGCGAGATTGTGCGACAAGCCGCACGAGACCTGACAGATGAAGAAGGTCTCGAGGGCTGTGATTTGTTCTGAAATGAAAGGAACAGAAAAAGTCATTTCAAATCATTTTGGTAAATTTGTTATCATCTTATTAAGCCATCAGGTTATCTGATATAAATTACAGCATTATGTTTAGTATTTAAAAGTCCTCCAAACACAGCAGAAGGACTTAAAGGAGAAACAAAAACCCAACCAATAGGGATCCAGGATTTTCAACAGGAGGGGATGTATGGCCCTGTAGTTTGAAGTAGATGCCCATATAGGGGCCAGGGGGGAGGGGCAAGGGCCCCTCCCCCAGAAATTAAAATGACATTTTAGAAATTTAAATGACATTTCAGACATGAATGGGTGAACTCTGAGGCACATTTTTAGAGTATAAGTTTAGGTATTTAATTAGGTGTCCAGGCAATTGGGTGATAACTACTTTTAATTTTTTTTATTATTGGGGGGGGGGAAGGGGGGGCATGGAAAATCCCCCAACACCCCTTGATCAGTGTCTGACCACTATCATTGTTCCATACGCATATGTTGCCATAGTAGCACCGTACCGTACATGTGATAAATAACTGAATTATGAAACAGACACAGGCTGTTATGCGTAATATAGTATAATAATGACTCAGATAGTGTCTCGAAAAGTTGGGTTTTCGTGGACAACTCTGACATCCACAGGAAGGTTTGTTGGGGGATGAAGTTAGGGAAACCCTGCTTTATAGACACGTTAGCAAAGAAAGTGATGATGTTGTGAGGGGACAGGTGCAGTAAGTGAGGAAGGGGGACGCTAATAAAAAGAAACAGCAGTAATTTCTGGCATATACCTGGTTGTTGACTATGCCTGTCCTGCCCAAGTTGCCCCTTATCATTAGCGCCACACGAGTACACACTGCCATCTTTCAACACAAAGACAGAGTGGCAGCTGCCGCAGCTGACGTCCGCAATGTCCTTCCCGTTCATAGACTGGACGGTCTGCGGTGTGGCGACGACCTCTGACCCGCGACCGTCCATACCAAGTTGTCCATGCCTGGTCTCACCCCAACCGACAACTTCCATATTCAAGAAAGATGAGGTATTTCTTTGGCATTCAAAATTTCATCTGCGATGAAAAGAATCTATTGCAAAAGAGAAAGAGGAAGTTGTATTTATAAAAGCTCCTATAATAAGCAAAACACACCGATTGAAAGCCTTTTATTTCCACGATGATCTGGTTATATCAGTTTGTTTGTTTAATTTGTCATTAAAATTGATCGTATCGAAACCAAAACAGGATGTACAGGTTTTCATAAATTACAAAGCAAATTTGTTCTCTCCCAAGTTTCTGGGAAGGTTTAGTTACAGAACAGCCTATTAATTTTAAAACTTTTCAAAGGACAACATGCATATAGACAGTATTTTCGGTTTGCTGAATTCCAATCATGGACTTCCTGTGGGTTCTAATAGTTCTTTTCTGAAATGAATTTAAGCTCTGGATAGACAAGCAGTTCTGCTTGACTAGCCAGAGTAATTTCATTTCTTTACTTGATTTTCATATCATTGAAAAATATTTTTAAAAAAATCCCCAAATCATTGCAGAGTGGCTGATTGCAAAATAGAAATATACATGTTAGATCAGGGGTGACCAACCTTTTTCAATGAATGGGCCAGATATAAGGAGTGAAAAATTGACTGGGCCGCACCTAACCAACAACCTGCTGTTGATTTCAAACCTTTGATTCCGAGGACTTTCAAGCAATAGGAATGTGTACTTAATCTGTATTCACAAAAACATAATGTCAATACAGTACAGTTGATAATTAATGGTGATAATAGACCTACCTGACAGCATCATTAGTGCCGATAAATTCTAAGCAGCTAGCTGTTTTCTTGTGATGATGTAAAATAGATTGATTTTTTTCCTTTTTCTTAAGATATCTCACGGGCCGCCAAAAAAATCACGGGCCAAAAAATCGCAGGCCAAAATCACGGGCCAAAAATATTGTCAAAAAAATCGCCAAAATAAATCGCAGGCCAAAATCACAGGCCAAAAAATCGCGGAACGTAGGTTGCCCACCCCTGTGTTAGATGATAGGGGTGGGACAGGGGAAGGGGTTGGGTTAATATTATTTTGACTGTCTCACTTTCGTTCGTAACTTTCTCTGTCTCGTTCTGGAAGTGATCTACTTACAAGTCAAGCCCAAAGGGTTTTTCAGTTCACTTTCTTTCACTTTCCCTTTTACAATTCTTATATATTCTTCAGAAGTGTTTGTTCAATGTATAAATGTGAGAACAAATGAATGAAATAAACCGAACTGAAATCGCATTGCCAAAGACGTCATGCCAAGAGATATATAGATAATTATCATGGGTGTCCCTAAGTTATAAAAACACTTTCAGCAATTACCATACATCCTTCCGGAGAGCTTTTAGGCAAATTACTACAAATGGCCTTGATACTATCATTAAGAATACTTGCTGTAGATAGTTTTGGCCATTAAAATAAGTCTTCATGATAACGTTTGAACGAGAACCATACCAGAGCTCCACAGTATGCATTAACACATGATTGCTGATGCAACATTAGTGCTGCATACTGTATATAAAGGTAATATTCTGTGTGCTGTACACTACGAATTAAGAAATTCTAAATATTCAGTCAGTTCTGGGGGGAACTCTTGTGAGAAGTTTACCCAAAGAATATCTTGTTTGAAAATTTCCTAGCTCCTATGTATGGGTCCTCCTATGTATGGGGTAATTTCCTATGTAAGGGTCTCAATCTTGTGGTACTCTAGCCATTACTCATACTGAAGCCTGTACTCGAGTACAATTTACCCTCATGCAGGTACTCATACTCATACTGAGTGAAAGGCAAAATACATGTACAGTACTCGTGATCCTACTCCGACTTGGCAAAGGCTTGGTTCAGCGGTAAAGAGTGTTTTTGTCTCACAATCCTTAGGTTCCAGGATCAAAATTCTGCCAGGAGCCAGATTCTCTTGACCTATTCAAAAACTCGCTGCAGTGCAGTTGTGATGTGCGGAGTCTTCCGTGGATTTGGTATTTCTGGTTTGTGAACTTAGTAATTTGGGTGCCTTTTCCTACAGGTCTCAGTATTTGAGAAAGTGTTCAGATGCTCGGGTATACACTCTCTGCTGTCGGATAGGGTCGCTAAATGGTGGTCCCGGGAGCAGGAATGGGAGCGAATTCACACCCCTGCCTTGTTATCCTCTGAACACTTATCGAAAAGAGAGGGCTTGAAATAAGCGGATGTTTATCGATGATCTAACATGGATAGGGTCTCAAATAAGCTATTGTAAGGCTTCCTGATCCTTGAGTCTCTAAACTAAACTACTTGAGTCTGTGTACACTCAAGTGCACTTTTCTGTACTTGCACAGGGGACTTTGTACTTATATACATTGTACTTGGGACTTTGAACTTGTATTCGGGACATTGTACTCAGATTCAGGGTCTTTGTACTCAGATTCAGGGATTTTGTACAGTACTCGCACTGCAAGTCTGGTAGGTCTAGCTGCACTAGACTTGTTCCGATTATCAGTGTACATAGCTAATCTCTCAAGTAACGAGTGGAAAGAGATTTAATTTAAGTATTGTTATACTGACCAGACATATTGTTGCAAGGAATAAAGTAGACCCGTATATATACTGTATATACTGTGCATGGAGAGATTTGTACAATTATCTGTGAGATTTGTACATTTATTATAAAATAGTTGAGAAACAAATTTTTATGCGAGTACATAAGAAAGAAGTATAATAAATTAATAATGTATCAGTGGGTCGAAAAAATAATAAAATAGTAACAAATAAAGGAAAGGAGACGAAAGAAATTAGGAGGGAATTTTAAAATAATGGATACCTTTTGCAACATAGAATGTTCAGTAAAACATTACTAAAAAGTCTAAAAAAATGTAATTACTTCGGCGCTTTATGAGGAGTAACAGTAGATAGTTGTCTCATTATTACCTTCTGTAGGAAAGCTTTTGTGGTATTATTGTTCCAAAGCCCCTTGAAGCAAGCCCTACCATCATCATCCAACCTCCCCCCCCCCAAACCCCCCGCATCATCAAATCGACCGGCCGTTAGTCACAGTTAGGCTATATTATAAAAATGAAGAAAGGTCAAATTGTGATTTCTGTGGTCTATTTTAGTGCACATCCAGTGCCATTTGGAGATTGTTAAATGCTTCATTCTAATGCTCACAGTATAGCAGAATACCTTTTATTTATGAAGTGTTTGCTAAGCTTGAGCTTTACGGACCTGTCCAAATAAAACGTCCAAACATTATTTTGAAACTCCTAGCAACAAGCTGTAATTACAGTATATCCTTTGTGCAAAAAGTTAAGAGGGGGTTCCCCTTCTTTATACCGGACAAACCAAAATTGCAAAATCCAAATGTGATACAATTTGCAAGAAAATGCATTCAAGCCTCAAGGCTAAATACATTCTGTTATAAACACTTAACTAATCATATTCATTTTACTCATTTCAAAGACAAGATTGATAAATTCTCAGTAAAACTGTCAATCTTTTAAAATTCTCAAATTACAAAGTGTTCTCAAATAACTTGCTTACAAGTGACTTATTTCAGCTGTGTATCATTTCTAAGGAACTCACTGTACAGTTTGGAGGTTCAGTGCAATGAAGGCTAAGCCATCGACATTCAATCCTCCACTTGATACATCTGCTGGGTACAAAACTCACAGAACCTATGATGTACACACATATCCCTGATAATCTAATACTGATGAAGCTTGTAAGCCATTAGTTCACTTCCTTGTGACATCAAAATTGCACTAATGTAATGCCCTACTTTATGGTCCGACTCATAAGCCCGTTCAAAAGCTAGTCAGCAGCACATGTACAGTAGATCAGCACATTACGCCTGTTTTTTGCGTGACTTGCATTGGCTTTCGGTTCATAACAGGTCCGGTTTCAAAATCCATTTTTATACTTATAAGGTTCTCAATGGTTTAGCCCCTGTCTGCCTCACAGATCTTGTGCATAAATATCAGCCAGCTCGATTTCTTCGGTCCAAAAACATTATAACTAAACCCATTATCAGAACATCTACTTATGGAACCAGGGGTTTTGATCATTTAGCTGCAACAGTGTGGAATGCCAAGTGTGCAATAAATATTAATGAATTCAAAAAACATGTGAAAACTTACCTTTTAAGAGTTGCCTTTTATTGATTTCTGAAAATGTGTAGTTATTTATATTTTAAAGTTCATGTTTCTTGTTGTATTTTTTACAATGAATTTGACTTTTGCGCTTATTTTGCCTTTTTACTATTTAATCCCTTCTTACCTTTTTATATAGATCTGTATTTTTAACATCATTTATATACTGTTTATTTACTTGACTTGTATGTTTCATTGAAAAGTGCCTTAGAGTGATTTTTATATTGGATAAGGCGCTATATAAAATCTGTAAAATAAATAAACCAATAATTAAAGTACCAGACCATCCAATATTTCTGAAACTAGAGCACCAATGGTGCAGAAGCTCATACCTATTCGAGCTTAAAAATGTAGGGCCCACAAAACTTTATGGCCCACCATAATTCAGATTCCACCAATTTTGGGCCCATGAGGCCAAACAGTTTAGGTTCAAAGACAAT
>KN882894.1:60777-71297 GCA_000934455.1 Apostichopus parvimensis
ATGGAGCATACTATTGGGATGGACCATGCTATGGGAAATGGAGCATTATATGAGTTTGGACCATGCTATGGGGAATGGAGCATATTATTGGGATGAACCATGCTATAGGGAATGGAGCATTATATGAGTTTGGACCATGCTATAGGGAATGGAGCATTATATGAGTTTGGACCATGCTATAGGGAATGGAGCCTACCATTGGGATGGACCATGCTATGGGGAACGGAGCATACTATTGGGATGGACCATTCTATGGGGAATGGAGCATACTATTGGGATGGACCATGCTAAAGGGAATGGAGCATTATATGAGTTTGGGCTATGCTATGGGGAATGGAGCATACTATTGGGTTGGACCGTGCTATAGGGAATGGAGCATTATATGAGTTTGGACCATGCTATGGGGAATGGAGCATAATATTGGGATGGACCATGCTATGGGGAATGGAGCATACTATTGGGATGGACCATTCTATAGGGAATGGAGCATACTATTGGGATGGACCATGCTATAGGAAATGGAGCATTATATGAGTTTGGACCATGCTATGGGGAATGGAGCATGATATGGTGATGGACTATGCTATAGGGAATGGGGCATACTTTGGGTGAATGAAGCA
The DNA here is from genome assembly GCA_000934455.1 of Apostichopus parvimensis. NCBI lineage: Eukaryota > Metazoa > Echinodermata > Holothuroidea > Aspidochirotida > Stichopodidae > Apostichopus > Apostichopus parvimensis. Next base: position 61,398 of record KN882894.1, read on the forward strand.
TACTATTGAAGGGAAACTTCGTTTACAACTATTGTATATTATGCTGCGCTGGCTTCAGCGTTTTGGCTATTAATGCTAAATGCCTGTGGATTTTGCTGTTTTCAAGTGGAGAGAAAAAGCAAGGGGCCACTGGCAGTTTCTGCCACTATCTGACATTAAAGCACATGTTAAGTCGATTAACAACCGTCAGTCAAAGAATCATGAAGCATGATTCTGTACTCAACATAAACCTGCTGAATTACTGCTCATTATCAGTAAATATTATTCTGCTGTTCTGGTACTGTAAGCCTGTACAGTAACAGGTGTGTGCTGTAATTCAGGAAAATGTCTCTAGTAGATTATTTGAAGTTTTTATTAGCAAGTGCCACAAATTGAACAAGTTACTCTTGTCAGGATTTCAATAGTCTTGTCAAGATTTCAATATCACCTGTTTGCTCTGTCCTGCTTGTACTCGGATCTTCTCTGATCTACTATGAGCCATGCTTTATTTACAGGGAGAGGGTTGGAGGAGGGTGGGTGGAGGAGACGGGTACAATATGGAGGGGCAAAAACATCAAAGGGCAGTGGAACATGTGACTGTTACTTGTGGGGGCAGAGCAGAAAGATATCTCAGACATATTCCAACAAAGTGGAACCTCTGTGCATTCCATACAACAAATTCTAGTCTTTGAATGATTTGAAACATATTTTTCAACAAGAAGGCACTTTTTTAGTTACAATTGTATAATTATAAAATCATAAGAAGTTTACTTTCTGTTACTAGAAAGGAGCACTTACAATTAATGAAAAGATGCACCTTTGCACAAAAAGGGGCAGTTTTTCCCAAAACTGGAAGGGCATATGCCCTCCCCCCCCCCCCTCCCGCTCTTCATTGCTTCTAGTTCTGCCATCCCAGTCTATGTGGCAAACTCTTTTAAAATAACACTCAAACTTTCAATACTGACTCTTTGAATTTTGGGTGGTTAGACTTATTAATATTCATTAATCATTATTGATAATATTCTTTATTCCTTCTTTGCAGTGATATCGATCTTGTCGTTCTCGGAGATCTAGGGGACGATCCCTGCTGTGGCCTCGGAGAGGAGCTAAAGAACAGTGCACTCCCTACAAGGGAACAATAAAGTACTGGATAAAGCCACTGTAAGTCCAATTATTGTCAGGAAATATCTTCATCTGGTCATATATGTCTGTGTTTGTTGAAATGTGCACAACTCTGAATGGAAAGAAAACTGTATTAAATAGATAGTGAGAGTAAATGTTGTTTGCAATCAACAAACCCTGTTTAGTCATCTGTCTAGTATTGCTATAGACTATCCAAGTTTATCTAAGTCCCTTAGAAGCCGTCCACTCTGCTAGTGGGTCACACTATTTGGTAAGAAACAATCACCAAAGGGCAACGTGGAGAGGAAAATTAATTTCACGTAGTTGGTTCTTTGAATGGTTGATCTATAAGGAAGTGAACGTGGGTAGTGTACCAGAAGTGGAGGGGGGGGGTGGTGATAAAATGTTCTGACCATGTAGTCTAGATATATAGGAAAGTGCATATGCAGGCTGGGCAGACAGGTTGTATTGTCATGCATAAATCCACATGTTATCTGGTCAAGTGATAAGAAACAGAGTAGTGTATTGTACAGACTTATATAAGCCTTTCTGGTATGAGTGAAGTTTGAACATGGTGTCCAACAGTGTTTCCTCTAAGAAATTTCCCATTGAGTCAAAATGGCTAATATCTGAATATTTGACTCACCCCGTCCTGGGGGAGGGGTCTAAGGGGAGGGGTAAAATTCCGGGGAAATTATTTTATTGAAACCAAAACACATTTGGTCAATGTTTTCGTGACTTTTCATGATGTTACATTTTGCCGACAGTATTACTGTAGTACCAGGGGCGTAGCCAGGTTTTCAAAGTTGTAGGCACGACTATCTGAGCGGAGCGCCACCATCGGTTGGCGCGGAGCGTACAAGAAAATTTTTGGTTTTACAAACCCCCCAGATGGCCGGAAACGGGCCTTCCCGAATCCCGAGTGTTCATTTTGGTTCCCTGGCCTCTTGGTAACTTGAGACACCTCATTCAATATCACTTTTAAACCAAAAAAACAAACGCATTTATGCAGATAATATTTCAGTTGAGAAACATTCCACAGTCAAATAAGCCTATCTTTGATTAACAGATTTTATAGAGCTGCAGTGCTTCGTTGCCTGTTGTTGCTGGCTTACTCTGTACATGTACCTTGCTAATTTTAAATACATTATTTAGTATTGAATTAAGTACTTTTTTAACTGGTTCTTAACTAGATGTTAAAAAACTGACAAGATCGGATCCTAGTCTTTTTCGGCAGGTATACAGTGTTGATTAAAACGGCACGCGATAGAAATGACAGCCTAGATGACAGAAGAATAGGTCACCTAATTTAGCCATATTCTTGCTAAGTTCATTTCAATAGTTTTTCCTGTCTAGACTCTAAAACTCGTCCAGCAAGCTTATGGATTTGAGTTATGGGTGTTTAAAAAAAAAGAAAACTTGGCCAAAAAAGTGTAGGCCCGGGCCTACAGTGCTACATACTGGCTACACCCCTGTGTACTAAACATCGGCCAAACCAATGTCTGATTTTAAATTGAGGCATGGAACCCTGAGCTTTATTTAAACGATGATTGCTAAATAATAATAAATTAGTTCAATGCATATTACGCTTTATGTTTACAAGCTAAATTAGGCTCAAATATAGTGCACCACTTGCATGGGCGGGATTACGGGGGGCAAGAGGGGGCATTTGCCCCCCCACTTTTTCCCCAAATCTTAGTTCACTTTTTTGTCGTTTTTGCAGACAAATGTGCACAACCCTAATCGAAATTATTCCCCCACAACAGCTCTATCAAATAGGCCTATTTGTTTCGAATCTAAGTCGAATTTGTGTTTAAGATCGTAACATGTAGCATGCAGAATAACTGGAGCTGGAGCTAGCACATGGTTCGCAGCACAGGTTACGAATCCTGGAGCTAACACACTAGCGATTCAATTCTGCATGTGATGAATCCGCGGCATGTGCTACAGTGCTAGCTTCAGGAATTGATTTTCAACTTTGCTGCTCTACTGAATGCGTTGAATAACTAAATCCAGAGAAACGATTTACGAAAGCCAGATTTGCATATTGGGTATATCAATAATTAAATTCAATACACTGACACATGACACCCCCCCCCCCGTGTCATTCAACAATATGCAATGGCATATGCCGATGTAATTTCTTTACTGCTCGAAATCACCCCTCCTCGACTTCAGTGGCGACGGAACCGGTGGACTTGAGGGGCTTATCCCCCATGAAAAAAAGTGGTGGGGGGGGTAAAGGTATGTTCAGCCCCAATATTTGCCAAGTGCTCCTAGAAGTGGGGACCACGGGGAGAGTGGGTGCATGTTGAACATATTCTTGATCGGTCCAGATGCACAATATACTAATAATTTTAGGGGGAAAGAACTGTCTAGATGCGATTTATTGTTACCAGAGGTGTCATTTTTGCTGATCTAGGATTTCCTTTTTGCTTAAATTTCGACGCGCTCCGCGCCAACCGATGGTGGCGCTCCGCTTAGATAGTCTTGCTGGCAGGTTTGCCCCCCCACTTTCACAACTCAAATCCCGCCCCTGACCACTTGCAATACAGGGTAGGAATTTAGATTTGGCTCTGGGGGGCTATTTTGGAAAATTAAAAGTTAAAAACGCCCCCTTAATGTATTTATGAGGGCTTTTTTAAGGTTTAAGGGGGCGCTTTTCCAAAGTTCAATATGCTGTTTACGGAAAAGGTTGTAAGCATCCATCAGGATCAAGTAAGCACAATTACCCTCTTCCTAGTTAGCTGCGACCGTACAGCAAATTCATTGAAAGTTTAATTGCCAAAATTTGCGATAGTTTAGCAAATAACGTCAATCCACCGAATATATGAATTATGACGAAAAACCAATAACCCATCAACTGAAATAGAAAACACAGGTTTACTTCTACTGAAGGTGCCCTTTCCTTTAATCATGTATTTTTTCGTGTGTGGATAAAATCATGATTTTATCCACACACGAAAAAACCACCAAATACGAAACCATTATCCGCTGAAAGGTAATCGAAGTTAAAACCTTCAATCCATCGCCACAGCAACGGTGTACGTAAAATACAACATTCCCTCTCTAAGACATAGCACATACCTTCCAAACAACTACCGATTTCCAGCAATTTTTTTTTTTTTGCAAACCGATGTTAGGCTACATTTCCCATTGACTTAGTGTGGTTGTTAGGCTAACATGTGGTCGAAGGTTGCAGTATTTCATGGATATTTTAGTTCTAGCTAACTGCGTCACAATTTCAGCGAATAAAGATATGCTTAGGCTAGATTTTCCCGTTGACTACGTGTGGTGTTTGGCTACCTTGCGCGCGACGATAGCAGCATGGAAAGTATGTTAAACAAAGCTACGCAAAGTATTGTTATTATTTTTTTTGCAAACCGATGGTTAGGCTACATTTCCCATTGACTTAGTGTGGTTGTTAGGCTAACATGTTGTCAAAGATTGCAGTTTTTCTTGGATATTTTTATTTTTTATTTGCGACACAACTTGAGCGAATAAACAGATGGCTAGGTTAGAGTTCCATGTTGACTTAGTTTGAAGTTAGGCTACCATGTGGTCGGAGATTTTTGGGGATTTGAGGTTATTGTCGCTGGTACTGAAATTGCTTAGTGGAGGCCGTAATTTGCCAGTGACTGCGCGGGAAGTTCCCGGTGATTGTGCGCGACCCTCCCGCACTGCTTCAAATTTGATCAAATGTGATGCGGGATTGTGAGAACTGTTTGTGCGATTCGCGCTGCTACTGCAAACCCTAGCTAAAGCAAAAAGCATGTCACAATTATATTTACACAGACACCTGATATTACGAGGGCGATTTTTATATATTTCTTTTTCGCCCGCAATTGTGCTTTCGGAGGTTTTTTTTAGCACTTGCTAGGGCGAATCGCCCGTCGCCCCCGCTTATTTCTGACCCTGTTGCAATGTAATGTAAGGTAGGCTATACAGATATTATATTTAGTACACTGGTATTGCGAACCATCGTAGTGTAGGCAATGCATCAGTGCACGTGCAAGCTACGTTATATGATTTAGCTTTACAGCAATCGAGCTAAATCTACGTGGACTGTATAGAAAAACAGCGCTACGGTAAAGTTAACGATCGCTATTTTAACATATCTGACGATAAATTGAAACAATTTACGGTAATAATTTCTTCACTTCAAGTTGAAGTTCTGAACACCATGCCTTTTGAATGGATTTTTTTTTCTATTTACACTGTATAAAATTCAGGAGAAAATGAAACCCTCTTTTTTTCTCTCTCTCTCTGAACGCCAGTGCGTCAAATCGGCAAGCCATTGCGTCAAAATCGCGTCATAGCGGCTTAGCGGAAACACTGGTGTCCAAAGGTTTTGGATCCCAGGGTGTGCACTGAGCTACTTGTTAAAGTTGTCATAATGGCCACTGCCTAGCTAGCATGCACCATGAGGACAAGGAACATATGAATACAGTTATATTTTCAGTTTGGGATTTTGTTATAGAATGTTTAAGGATGCCTGAAATTCATCACTTAATATTTAAAAGTATTGTCCAGAAGTTTTCATATTAATTAATGATAGATAACCTAAAAATACAAAACAACACTTCACCAAAGCATATTCATATCTGCTGTATGGGTCTACTATTCAAGTGTCAAACATGCATATTTGTGACATGGATTTTGTTTATCCAGTTTTACACATTTATAACCTATTTGCCATGGAATCATGGCTTCTCTCAAACTCTGGATGCTTCTGTAACAGCCACTACTTGTACAGTAGGAAGCCAAAGGAGAGATGCCAACATTTCTGCCATGAGCGATGTCAGAGCTTTATAGTTCACTCACTACCCTAAGCCCAACTCATTTCTTTGTAAAAAAAGAGGGGTACACATTTCCCATTCTTAAGAAGTGATGAAGTCATAAATTATTATCTGAGTTTGGATTATTTTAATATATTTTTTTTTCTATAAAGGTGCCCATCGTGAAACTGACAGATGCCTCCACTCAGATTCGGGTTGATATCAGCTTTAATGTAAAAACCACCACAGAATGTGCCGAGCTTATTGAGGTGAGCTATATGGAACAGTTGAATGTAGTTTGCTTGGTCACATTTTTAAAAATTGTTCCAAAAAGAAGAGAATTACAAAGTAGGTTTGTTAAATTGACCAGTGACCAAAAATTTGTGGAATTGATGGGGGATGGAGTGACTTTGGTGTAATTTGGAGAGTAGAAGTAAGTAATTTTGTATTCCTTGCTTTTTGGAAAGCAGGGAACCTATGCATTCATCGTGTGTGTGTGTGTGTTTGTATGTGACGCTTGGCTTGTGTACACGATTTCTCAATAAGGAAATAATGTATCATGATCCCTATTTTTTTTTGGTGCCTGTGAAGGTCACCAAAGGTCAGTAAGAGGCCAAAAACCAAAATATTAAAAACAGCAGTAACTCCCATTGACAGGGTCCGACATGGGTGATATTTTGGGAATAGTTGTGAATGGGGTAAGGGATCATTTGCAAAGATAACGGTCATGTGATCCAAGGTCAACAAAGGTCAATTAGGGGTCAAAAACTAGTATTTTTGTAATAACTTGAGAATAAAATGTCCCTCAAGGTTAGGAGTTATGCTATTGTAACCCAGTAGTCGACACCCATCTAGGTGACCTTTGACCTCAGGTTGACCTCCAGTGACCTTTATCAGTTTCTTAGGTTATTTGAATTTTTGGGGCCATAATCAGATCTCAAAGGTACCTTCCGATCAAAATTGTCCATGTTGACCCCTGTGTGACCTTCGTGTGCGAAGTTATCAGGGGTCAAGGTTTTGTTTTTTTAATAAGTACAGTTAGGATGGTTGTACAGACTTGTCATGTTGTTTTTTGGAATCAGCGTGTAAAACTACATCTGACCGTGAGGTCAAAAGGTCAAATTTTGAAAATATGCTCATTTAAGGAGATACGGGCAAAACCAAAAAAAAGGTTGTCATTATTTTGATATATGATTAAAGCTCTTTGTGCTCTATAGAGGAAACCAACTCCCGTGTCAATTTGACACCCAGTTCTCAAGTTATGAGGGGCCAAAGGTTGGTTTTGATACCTTATTAGCAATAACATTGTGTGTGTACATTGGAGCACATAGCAATTTTAGGAGAGGTTTCACTTCACAAAGGGGAATATATTTGATAAAAATCATCAGGTCATCCAAGGTCATTCAAGGTTGCTTATGTGCAAAAAACTGCCAACTTATGCTAATTTTTGCAACAACTTCTAGTCACGAAGTCTGACATAGCTGATGATATTTGTGGACTAGTTGTGAATGGGGTAAGGGATCGTTTCCAAACATAACAGTCATGTGATCCAAGGTCAACAAAGGTCAATTAGTGGTCAAAAACTATTATTTTTGCAGTTACTTAAGAACCAAATGTCCATCAAGGTTGGGAGTTACGCATTTGTAATCCAACAGTCAACCTGCATTTGGGTAACCTTTGACCTCAGGTTGACCTCCAGTGACCTCTATAGTTTCTTTCAAGTCGATTCTTTGAATTTTCGTGGGCATATTCCGATCTAAATTGTCCACAAGTTGACTCGTCTGCAACCTTTGTGTGCAAAGTTATTAGAGATCAAGGTTTTGTTTGGTTTTGTTAAAATTCTTAGTAAGTACAATTCGGATGATTCTGTGAGTTCTGTAAAAAGAGCCAACTCTTGCTCATATCAGACACCTGGTCCTCAACAGGTTCTCAAAAGGACTAGCGGTGGATTTGTGATATTTTTGGCAATAATCTTGTCTGTGTACATCGGACCACATCACAATTTTAGGACAGTGCTGCTCCCTTTGTAAATATTCCTTACAAGCAAGGAACCATAGTGCCCTTGGGCTTTTGTTTATCCCTTTTTATGTCTAAGAACAGCAATCTGATCTGAACCACTTGCAGAAGGCAGTCTAGGCGTGCACAGACTTGAAGACATAAAGATCAATGTTATTGTTACCCTCATTCACAAATTGTTCCTACTTTTCCTGATTTATAATAGTAAGAAGGAAATAATAATCAAAATTGAAATTCCTCTTTTGTTCTTTCTCAGAACTTTATCTCTCAGTTTCCCACCCTCCCACAATTGGTGTTTGTCTTGAAGCAGTTTCTACTTCAGAGAGACTTAAACGAAGTCTGGACTGGTGGCATCAGTTCCTATGGCCTCATCCTGATGATTGTCAGCTTCCTACAGGTAACATTTCTAGCAGATTATAGTGAGTATACTATAGTCACAACCGTAGCACCATTACTGTAGCCATTTCTTGAGTGATCTGATTACCTTCTTAGCTCTGTCCTGCCACAGTTGAGGAAGCTCTTCTAGTTTATGACAACCACAACCACATCACTGCACCTCTAATGAGGAAAGAATTCCACCTCTTGTTTGTGGTTATAGACATCAGAAAGCTGCCTTTTCTAATTTGGGTGGGATTTTTTTGTTTAGCCCAGACATGATCCAATAATCTCTTGTATTTAATTGTGAAGTTTTCTCCTCTTTCTCTACAGTTACATGTTCCCCCAGAACCAATAAATTATGGCGTTCTTTTGATTGAATTCTTTGAGCTGTATGGCGTCAACTTCAACTATTTCAAAACGGGAATTACTGTCGAAAATGGCGGTAGCTACTTTCCCAGAGAGGATGCCTCTTTTATGACCGACCGCTTTAGCCTACTCTGTTTAAAGGATCCACTCGATAATGGTAAGTCCAATTTACACTCCCCCTTTTTTGGTTCCTTGCTTTAGCAAAAGGAACCTATGTTATCAGGTTTGTGTCTGTGTGTGCATCTGTGACACTTGCTTGGGTACGCTCTATCTCAATAAGGGAAAGTTGGATTGAGGCCAAATTTGGACTATTGATCCGCCATATGGAGAAGGTGTGCCCTATTGTTTTTGGTGCCCACAAAGGTCACCAAAGGTCAGTTATGGTCCAAAAAGTGAAAATATTAAAACTGCAATAACTCCCAGTGCCAATGTGGGTCAAGGTTGATATTTTGGGACAAGTTGTGAACTGGTTAAGGAAACATTTTAAAACTTAACATTCATGTGATCCAAGGTCACCAAAGGTCAATTAATGATAAAAAACTAGTATTTTTGCGATAACTTGAAAACGAATTGTCAGTTAGGGTTGGGAGTTGCTTCAATGTAACCCAATTGTCGACCCGCATCTTGGTAACCCTTGACCTCAATTTGACCTCTGGTGACCTTTAAGTGTTTTGGGGATTTTTACAGTTTCGATGCTATTTTCAGATGTTAAAGGTACCTTCTGATCATATATGTCAATAGGTTGACCCCTGTGTGACCTTTGTGTGCAAAGTTATACGGGGTCAAAGTTAATTTTCAGACATTTAATGCAATAACTCCCAGTGCCAAGGTGTGACACGGTTGATATTTTGGGACAAGTTGCAAATGGTATAGGGGTATATTTTCAAACTTAACGGTCAGGTGATCCGAGGTCACCAAAGGTCAATTTAATGTTAAAAAACTAGTATTTTAGGGGAAGAAAATGGGCAAAGAAAATTTTTTTGAATTTTCATAGTTTTGATGGTATATTCACGTCTCACCGATCAAAAATGTCAATGGGTTGACCCCAGGTGACCTTTGTGTGTGAAGTTCAAAGGTCAAAGTTAATTTTCAGACATTTAGTGCAATAACTCCCATATAACTCCATATAATGCAATTAACTCCCAATGCCAAGGTGTGACATGGTTGATATTTTGGGACAAGTTGTGAATGGGGTGGTGGAACATTACAAACTTAACGGTCATGTGATTTGAGGTCACCAATGTTATCATATCTGTTGACC
>KN882895.1:6589-24776 GCA_000934455.1 Apostichopus parvimensis
GCCTTGAGGCACAATTCTGAGTATGCCTATTACCAACTACCCCATCAACCTCAACAAGGGCATAACTATCATCATGAAGATATATGTATATATAATTGAAAATCGTAATGAGTTGGAAAATCAAACACAGTGAAAAAACTTCCATATATATTGTACTTATTAAACGATTCAGTCATCTTGTATCGCATTTTGCTGGCCTATATGGTAGACTATTGATGCCCTCTTCGGTTAATTTCCCCTGCTCTATCAGTTCACCATCCCCTTTCGATCTCCCAGGATGAACCAATTCGCCACCCCGTGGCTCACCTACAGAGGTATATAACGATACCTATGACCTGTGTATAAATATCTTCGGGTGGTTAGCTAGCAAAGCCCGGTGGTTTGTGACTCACTCACCACATTAGTATCACCATGGTATCACAGATTAGCAGATAATACATGGATTTTTTCGTCACTGTTTCTGGATCTTCGTTCAAGAAAACCACACAGGTATAAGAACAGAAGTTCTATTGTCTTGAATTACTCGAAGGACCACGACAGCAATTACTACCAAACATGTATAGTTCACCACATTTAATGGTAAAATGAAGGTAAAATCATAGCAGGGGAATATTTCAACAGTATACCGTAGCTATTGACGGTATACGGTAGCTATTGAAACTCAACTCAGCTCAAACTGCCATTAAAAACCGTCGACCAAAGATCAGCATCACTCTTCGGGGAACTGTAGTTGTCGCAGTAGTCTTGTTTTCTCTAGTTTTACCGTCCTCAATTTCTTGACCATAATAGAGGGCGTCTGATTGTTTCTTTGCTATTTACTTTCACTCTCGATGCGAAGTTGTATGTAGCTAACCATGACTCAAACGGAAGAATAACAAACATGTTTTTTTTTTTTTACACGGTCGTCTGCGCATGTTGTCTGGACATGAAACATCGATGTTGTTTCTACTTTCATACCTACAAATCTAGAAGAAGTGAATGAAGTTCATTGTTAGCTAAGTATGGAGTTCCGAGGGTTCCATTGTCTATAGGAAGAGGAAGAGGAAAGAAGATAACGTACCTGGGAGGAAATAACTCACCTGATCATATGGAAAACACAATACAATAAATCATTATAATGATAGCGATGTTTATCAAGGATAAGCATATGGAGCTCATTTGCTATAAATAGACAACATGGAGGTTTCTATAGTCACGTCAAGTAATTTACAAATGATGTATTCATTGTTCAGGTGTTCTCAGCCATAGAGGTTCTGCTGTTGAAGCATTCATTGATCAAGGATCATTAATAATTATGTATTATGCAATGTGTGCACGTGCAGCTGTACGGCTTCTATGTATGATATTGGATCCACACAGTGATTGCGTTCGAACTATACATGAGCGTTGGCTACGATGACGTCATGTACGGCTGTATAGTGACGTCATACATCATCAGCGAATATTTAAAGATCTGAGATTTAATAATTGAATCAACGAACAGCTTATCCCAAATAGACTAGTAAAATATCTGGCAATTATTGGATTATGGTTGACTGAACATTTATTGTTTCTTTGTTTGTTTACGTGCCAGCAACATACACGTGGTTCCCTACATGTTTGGGACTGTCGGAGTGGGGGGGGGGGGTCATTGTCCGACTTGTAGGGTACTTCCCTTCACCTGTTCGGGACTGGCGGGGGGGGAGGCGTTGTCGAGGCCCTGATACTTGACTAATTTGCTCACTCACTGTTATAGTGTCTAATTGTTTGGTAGTTGTACTTGTACTCCGCTATGATTCTTCAAACTGTGATTTTTCGGGAAGTTTCAATTACCAGACGATACCGCGATGTTATACTCAGTCATATTTTACCGTAGTTTGGTAATGTGTTTTATGTCATTCCATGGTTATATTATGTGGTTTCATGTACAATAAATGGATTATTTTCCTTTAGGAAAATCAAAATAACACCGCAACCCCCCACAAAATATTGCCCTTTATTGTCAACAAACTGCTTTGATGAAAGAGTGACATTCCAACAATCTATTTCAGATCACAAATCTAACTTGAACAGAAATGTACGCTTGAGGAGGCCTATTCACATGTTCAATGAACCCAACCCTACACAGTCATGGTTAAAGCATGTAAATAACTTTATATGAAACGATTTCGACACACAAACGGTTCCTGTCCAACCTTCACCTTTGAAACCCTCATGCTACACAAATCATACGAAATATAATCAAACCAACCATTGTGGTGGAATAGACTGTTTTGTGCTATTTTAACTTTTCCATAGATTAGTTGTCATTATTAAACATGGCAATATCCTTGTATAAGTTGTGTGCCTAATTTTATATGGAAATTAGATTATTTAAGAAAGTGTCCTTGTTGCAATAATCTATCACACGTCATCATCCAAATATGCGGTGGTTTATGGGGGAGGGGACCTTAAAACAGATGATCTAGTCAGGGAGTCCCCTGATTTATTTGATATGTCATAGAACTTTTTTTCCACAGCTGTTGGTCGGGTCGCTCTTATTATCCAACCACCAACAAGAAAATAAGCGCAAAATGATGACGTTAAAGAAAGGGAGGAGTGAGAAGTGGAAAGGGGGGGGGGCAGAGGGGGGTGGGGTACAAACAGGTCAGCCATAATAACCATACATGACTGCAAAGATTTCCTCTGAGTATCTCAGTATATGTTTGTGTTCTTTTTAATTTATTCATATATCATGGCCCAATAAAAAATAGGGAGACACAACAGTGAGTCTGTTGTGGTGATTCGCTTTGCAATATTAAAGATCGTACAAGTACAAAGAATGTATCCCATTGTACGAATAAAGAAAACCTTTATACACAGATCTAGTTCTTTGATATTGGAGAATTTCAATTCGACAGTGCGCCCCCGTTCACGTTTGTTAACTGACAGTATATTCTTGTGTTGTTTTGGATTACACTGCAGTGTATTTCACACTGATACCTGCTTGAATCATGGAGGTAAAACAGACTCCATGCTTGAATGTACAGTAGATAACGTTTCGTTGACAATTATTCCATTCATACTGGAATTATTTGTGTTTAGTGTGTTTAAACAAAGGAAGAGTTATTAATGTTTTACGTGTGTCTCTCCTCTCGTTAATCGTAAGTACATTTAATGATATTCTGTATACATATCGTATTGTGTATTCTTAATTGTGTTCGTTGTATATTACTGCATGTATTTACATGATGTTAATTAGCACAATTAATAATGTGTGAAAGACACTATGCATTTGTTGTGTAGCATCTGGTGTCTTAATTCGCTAATGCTACAGGGTAACACTTCCAGACCGACAATCAGACACTGTATATTTTGTATATTTCTTCATGAGGCGAGGTGTGAATGGTAAGGATAGGCTTAACGCTCAAATTCAGCAAAAGGCGATACTGTGTGTTTATCGTAGTTGTTGTGTGTGGGCGCTGAGGGGGGTTGAAGAAGTTTTACCTGAGACAAGCAGTGCACGTCTGAAAGGGGAGGGGTAGGAGAGGGGGGGGGGGGGGGGTAAATTTCGACATAAGATATTGATCTACTGTGTCAAAAGTAAAGTTGGAGATGGACATAATATAAAATTGTTCTGCGTGTTTCAAAAACAGTCCTGAAATATTCAAAGCTAAAGAGTGTAGAAGGTCTAAGTGAATTATATATTTATGATTAGTTTTAATGAATATTCCTATATATATTTGGTATTATCTTTATTTTACATGTTTAAAAGGCAATATGTTTGCCGTCGTAGGATGCAAAACCCTTGTAGTACGGCACAGACCATTCTTATACGATAATAAAATACATATTCTATTCTGCTTTAAGACAAGTAGCATCCGATTCAAGCGTGAACGATCCGGCGACAAGTTGGTATTCTTTGTCAATATATGAACGAAAGCAATACGCAATAAGTATAACCCTATAATGTCCTAACTATGTTATAGTATGAAATATACGACGTACCACCTCTAAGATTAGTTTCTTGGTATTTACGACATTTAGCGTTTAAATGTACATCACACATATATCACACACACATACACGCACTCATTGACATACATACTGACAAGGTGGTAATCGGGAATGACGGATATTTCCTTGATGGTAATGATACTTTCTGTCACCCCCAACTCCACCCTTTCAGTGTATTCCTGTATGAGTTTATTACACTACATGCAGTTATTTATAGTTATACATTAATGTCAATGACCCACTCTACTCCAATCTAGCAGCTACTGTAGAATAGATTAAATTATGTATAGTACAGACCACATTAAAGCAGTGTAGCCAAATTTATCAGCCAATGACATTGAAACGTATAATGGCAACAGTGAATGGGATGCTTGGATGATAACGTTGGTACCGGAGGTTGTTCCTATACGAACAACATTACTTCACCTGTGGTTTTTATGTCTCCTCATAACATATGCACTCTCGTTATATCGTATGTACAGCACTGGCTTCTCTCTGGTCGATCGCCATTCTTATTGAACCGTCATTACGAGTTGTCAGAGCTGTTTAATTGGGTGGAATTAATCTGATCCTTGCACTAAAATCAAACAGAAACTGGAGGTTTGTTCGCGTATGCATATACTTGTACAGTATGCCTACTGTAGTGTGTAGTTTTGATTCATTTTCGTGCAATGTTCTGTATGTATGTACAGTACAGTATACTTACGCAGCAATGTTTTCTGTGGGTGGGTAGGGAGAGGAACGAATGTGAAGGCGGCTTCAACGACAACAATAAAACACCCTCTTTCTAAGAATTATACATCGGCCCCTGCATAGTAAAACATGTACTATGTAGCATATATGTAATAGAAGTGTAATAGAATCCTGATTTCTCTGTGCTGTGCCTGCACTGTAACTTACTGTACATAGTTAAGCATGTAATACGTTTATGAAAAGGTTGTCATGCCTTTTAATCAAAGTTGATATTGAGATTATAGAGAAGCGAATGAGTTAATGCTTTGATGCCCCGTTACTTTAAGCTGTTGTATCATACATGCTTAACTTATGTCAAAAATAACGTAATTATGTAATTCATTAAAGTTATAGTAAAGTCCACACTTTATCAACCATGGTATATAGTTGTCCAGAATGGAAGAACTGTATGTCACTAAACTGGCCTAATTTGTTATAACAAATTTGATCTCTATAGCCGTGCTTCAAAGTACTGTGGGATGAATTTGCAAAACAAAAAGGACTTTGCATCTATGACGTCATCGCTGCATCATTAGAGGAAGAATGAAACGACAGGAAAAAAATCATGTATGTTTGCTAGATGAGAAATTTTCACGTGATCAGTCAGTTGTATTATTCACTAGTTCTCAGTGAACTCGACAATTATACGCCACAAAACCTTCATGAATATAAAATGATTTTTTTTTCGTGCGGTACTGTTGATAGTTATAGAACGTGGAGGTTTCCACGACGACACAGGCGAATCATATTGCAAGTTTGATATACCATATACTAGCGTTGTGTGTTTAGATAGTGGCCTCTTGCAGACAGACAGTTGTAATCATAATTAAGAAATCCTTTTTTAGCATTGCTTCGGGGAAGAAAAGTCACAAATGAGATTATTATTTGTCTATGTAGATTGATACCTTCCGTCCATTTCCACCGCAGCTGTTTATTACTAATGAAACAGGCGCTGCTATGTAGAGGTGAAACGTGTACATGTGTACATGAATTTTGAAGTCTTAGGGTAGACTGAATGTCTTAGAAATGACAAAGTAGGCTGGAAATGGTGTAGTCTTGTTTAGAGGAGTCAAGATAAAGACATATTGTCCGTGTGTGTTTGTGTGTGTGTGTGTTTGTATGTAAGAACATATTGTTCTTGTCTGTATGCATGTACATATGTAAGTATGTATGTGTGTATGAATGTAAGTATATATATCAATCTGCGCATGTGTGACATAAGGATACCGTGGACGTCCCTACTCACTACCCCGGATATGTAACCTACATACCCATATGGTTAAGAGATCACCCTTTCTCTGTTCTGTCACAGACTGCTCACCTAGTTAATATTTTCCTCTTACCTCTTTCCTCTTAACATAAACTGGGTATACATTGCTTAATGAGTTAAAGAAATATTCATAAATTAATAATTGACTTTTTGAACGGTAGTCATCACAGCCTAGCTTTAATTGACAAGGAAATGAGATGGACGTTTTCGCTCGGCTTATAACCGGATGTTACCTTTCCCGTCTCCCGCTGGTGCGTCGATCTATTTTTAGGATGAATTAGAGAAGTTATTCAAAGCAAGAGTTATACTAGGAAAAAATGAGACTTCAGAAATCATAGTTGTTTGCTTCAAGTTCATTTTTGTTACAAAACATGTCAACTTGAAATGTTGTTATTCTCGAAAATGGTACATATAGGAATTAAAGGCAAAATTTCACCCAGGATGCTTAATATGTGTAGGCTACTTCTGTCATTTAGCCCCCCCCCCCCCTCTTGACCACCCTTATGAGGTAAGACTGATATAAATCTAGAAAACAATTATCATGAAGACATTCATAGGCAAAAGTATATAGTCGTGTTTATGTAGTTTAACCTTGAAAACCAGTCGTTTTGATTGCTTGGAGTAAGTTGAACAATGGTTTCACACGTTGTGAAGGACCCGAATGGACAAAGTCAAGTGTTACCTTACCTTTGTTCACACTTGTATTTGAAATCCCGTTCAATGTAAACGGTCTCTTCCAAAATACTTTTCATAAATGCGAAGGCTATCGTGTGGGGTGTCATCTCAGCGGGAAAATTACTTATTTAGGCTAGCAGAAAGGTGTTAGCTTGTTTTCAGATTTCAGACTACCAACCGTGACAGAAAATATTTATTTTTTGGCGGGAAACACCACTAGGCACTTTACACCTTATAATGATATTGCAACTTAGTGCCGTCAGCCAATTGACTAGAATGTCAAGACAACGACTGGCGAATAGTGTACTGTCAAATTTTGAAGGAGCAAATGTCGATGTAACTATACCAACTGCAAACTAAAAATACCAAACAGCAGTAATGATTCTCCATAACTTATAATCTTATAAACCACCGCCCACCCCACTCCTTCCGTCGTTACGTGCAATAATAAAAAAGTGGCTCGAAGGAACTTAAGAAACTGTGCCCCCCCCCCCACCCTACAAGAATGAAAGTACCCTTCAACAATTTTCTGTAACATCCTACGTTAGATATTATGTAGTAAACCCAGTAGTGAACCTTACGTTAATATTACGTATAGATTTGCTTGTTAGGTGAATTCTAATAAAACACGCAAGCGCGGTTTTTGTGGGAAGACGGTATCGAAGGATATCTGTCAACATACTTGAAGTTGTTCACAGCATGGGCAGGATGTAGACATTACCACTGATATTAATTAACTTGAAAATGAGTCCGCAAAAACGTTAATAATAACTTAT
This sequence comes from Apostichopus parvimensis, assembly GCA_000934455.1. Classification (NCBI taxonomy): domain Eukaryota; kingdom Metazoa; phylum Echinodermata; class Holothuroidea; order Aspidochirotida; family Stichopodidae; genus Apostichopus; species Apostichopus parvimensis. The sequence continues at coordinate 14,018 of KN882895.1, forward strand.
GTACATCTATACACAGAGGTGGTTTTAACCACATCATGTTAATAATGATATTTTCTCATCTCTTTTATGTTGTTTCAGATGATTGTTTTTCAACGTTCTAGCTGCCAGGATATATCCAGATCAGTTTAGAAGAACGTCATATCCCATTCATTTTTGTGACATATCTGAGTCAGTCTGCAAGAGGACATATGTCATTTAGTCTGCGAGAAGGACGTATCTGAGTCAGTCTGCAAGAGGACATATCCCTTTCATTTTGTGAGAAGGACATATCTCAGCCAGTCTGCAAGAGGACATATCCCTTTCATTTTGCGAGAAGGACATATCGCAGCCAGTCTGCAAGAGGACATATGCCATTTAGTCTGCGAGAAGGACATATGTCAGTCAGTCTGCACCAGGACATACCCCTTTCATGTGAAGACATATCTCAGCCAGTCTGCAAGAGGACATATGCCAGTTAGTCTGCGAGAAGGACATATATCAGTCAGTCAGTCTGCGAGGACTATATATCCAATTCTGTCTGGGAGAAGTGCTTATCCCTTTTTAAGAACACTTCTGGAAGTGAAGCACATCATTTGACATTCCGTATGTAGAATAAAGTGTGACAGGACAATGGCATATTTACATATCCAAGTCTGGTTACCCCTTTTTGCACTTTTCACTGGCACATGCGCATTAACAGATGGATTTAGCAGGGAACCTGTAAACCAAACTGTGAGAGCTGGGGAAACTGTGACATTTCATTGTACTGTTGCAAGTTCACGTAGTACGAACTTATATGTCTATTGGTACAAAAGCTTCGGCTACTCCAACCTTCCTTCCATGCCAATTTCTTCTGCCAGGACTATTAACTCAAATGCCGATAGTCGGTATTCGATAGTCGGTACCGGTTTACAATATAATCTACAGATAAGAGACGTCGAGGTTGGTGACACTTCGTATTATAAGTGTAGATACTACAATGGTAAATTCTTTGACTCTCAAATCGCAGAGTTAATCGTGTTCGATGAATCGCGTACACCGCGATGTCTGTACCAACCGTTGAACCCCGAAGTGGGAGACATGGTGAGTATTTCATGTGCTCAGGGATCACCCGCATCTAGAAGTAGTCTTACGTTATGGAGAGGTACACATGGTTACCAAGTAACCAATTTAAATCGACAATCTGACGGTTCTATTATATACCGGTTTCAACTTCGGGAGAACGATAACAATAGAGAATACACTTGCAACAATGGCAGAACATATGACAATATTCACAATTGTTCCGTTACACCTTTAAGTATTAAATCCACCATTTCCTTCACACCGGGTGTAAACTACGGTATGCCCGGTGACGAAATTCGGTTTTCGTGTCAAGCAACCGGAGTACCGGCTTTTTCTTCCTACCGGTGGTTACTCGGGGTAGGTACGAGTACTCTACGAATAACTACATCGGTCGGTAGGTATATATTCTCAACCAACGGTGACTCTGCGAGACTAACCATTCTCGGATTAAAATTATCGGACAACAATACCGCGGTTCGATGTGTAGCTGTGAATGGCCTAGGTCACAGAGAAATGGCGCTCGGTAAAATAATTGTGCAATCTTCTCGCCACATTCCAACTGTTGTCATAACAACAACAACAACAACCGAACCTATTGCAGTGCAAACAACACACGGCACTAGTGTTGTACAGGAATTTCCATTGGATGTTACCACTGCTATGGATCATGGTGAAGAAAAGGCGGTTTTGAAGTCTGAACCGACGAAGGACGGCGCTTCAGAAAAAAAGACACCAAAAAAAAACAAAACAAAAAACAAGAACACCTCGAAGAAAAAACCAAAAAATAAAAGGAACTCGGTTGCTTTGCCGATCATTTTAACGTTACTTTTTGTGCTTGTAATAGTTATTATAATTATTTTCATTATTCTAGTCAAGAAAACACATAAACCTCCACCAGAATTGTTGAAGCGATTATCACTGCGGAAGCCTGCTGTTTTGAAGAGAATATCAGTAAGGCGTCCGCAATTTCTCGAACACTTTACTCTAAGGAAAAGTTGGCAAGGCGCAAAGCTAAAAGTAGAAGCCGGAGTCGACGCTTTGCAGAAGAGGGCCACGTGGGGTGGCAGACCGAACGAAAATGAAGAGAAGAGACAATCGCTTCGAGATCAAATCGAGGTAGTGGTGAACCCACCCCCTCCTGAATGGAAACTTAAAGTCGAGGACGTCAATAAGGCGCAAAGAAATCGATTAATAAGCCATCACGCACCTACAGGGGGGTATTCCGCGAAAGAGAAAGATCTATTAAATTCGTTAATGACTGGTACGATACAAATGAAAACATTAGAACGAGTTGAAGGGATTGATATCATATCTGTGAATCCTGAAGATGTTGAATCTCAGCCAGGATCCGATTTTGAAGAGGAAGGTACATCCGGGATATCGGATAAGGAGAAAGAAAGAAAGGGGAAGCTTTGTGAATCACAAGATAAAGAAGAACGTCCAAAGATTGCTACCATAGTAACGAATGACACGGATGCGCAGTCGCGGTCCGAAACAGAGAATACAAAGCAAGATATGGAAGCTGAAGTTGTATACGCGAACTCAAGCGTAGCTATGGGTAAAGAGAATGACAATGAAGAGTCTTTGCAAGCAGACGATCCGCAGGAAGTGAAATATGCGGAATTGGACTTAAAAATATCAGGTCCATGGGACGCCAGAAATATCATCCAAACAGAGGCAAAGACCGCTTATGCCGTTATTGATCATAGGAAGAAAACCCCAGTTGTACGTAGCACGTGTAACTTGTAGTCTTTGAGATTTATTTAACTTCCATTGTACAGTTACACCGAATAAGCTTTCAGAACCAAAGTAGGTAAATTGTAAGATATTTTTGTAAGAATATGAAACATATTCGTCTAGCGAGACGTATACGAGCAGAAATGTACGGTAGACGTGCGTGCGTGGAATGAATGAAAAGGTGAAAATGTAACTAGCAGCCAATCAATCCATTTCAACGTGTTGAAAAAAAAACGAAAGTTTAGCAATTGTTTGAATTTTGGATTAGCAATGTTATAAATGTGAAAACATTTCGTTAAGATACACACACACCCCACACGCACCCAGTATTTTCATTTTAGCAAGAAAGTGCTGTAATTGTATAAATTCCTCAAAATGCTGCCGATTTTTAATCATCCATTCCTATTACCTTTCAAAGGCCTGTGTATCAAGATTTTGCGTATTGTTAAGTAAATGCTTTGTTGTTCTTATAGGATTAATCGTAATCCTCTCCGCCAAAGTAATCTTTTTTTTTTGTAAGGTGACGTAAAAGACGCAAATATATATCACATGTGCAGACGACAGATAAATGGCGGGAATGACTCATTGCCTGGCTGACGGTGGGTAAACAACATTGAAGTGCAGGGTGTTAATGTGTCGGATCATGGATCCTCACATCCGATTTCATACTTTTCGTTAAGTGTTGTTGGCAAGACTTGGCAGCTGTGCAAATTTGATTAAGGCCTGAAGATGTTGAAAGATGCGGGGCTATTGTGGGAGATGGACAAAGGGGGGGGGGGGGTGTGGTGTCGATGTTGGATCGTGGACGGGTTGAAACCGGACTAACTGTTCTTTACATAAATACAATATTATACTTATGTGTTATAATTACACAATGATACATTTATTTGATGAATTAACAGAATCAGAACCATGTTTTTCGGTTTGAATTTTGACATAATCTTCACTTTCCTTGCTTTATTAAAGGTCTTAACAAAAGCATTACAATGTGTACACTGACAAACTGCATAGTTGAATTTGAAATATATATAAAGTTTCAAGTCAGGCATATTTCGTCTTGTGATATTTTGCTGTTTAGTATACTGACTGGAACACTATTTTGTGTAAAACGTTGTGGAGATTCGACAACGTCGAGGAAAGACGATAGGGGCGATTCAACGCCCTTCGGCTGACTCCTTGCTGAAGACAACAGAGATCCTTCTGATGGAGACGGCATGTGAGGCTATGTGTGTGTGTGTCAGCGCATGCGCACTTGCGTGCCCGTGTGGAAGATGTCTTGGCTTTTAAATATGTTACTTAACATTTAAAAAAAACTTCGTTTAACTTAAAGCAGCATTTTGCGTTTGGTCGCCGTTTTCCACTTTTTTGACATGTCCATCGAGTTTTTTACATATATCAATCACAAAACAGCAAACTAAGATATTAGCCAAGTTTTTCCCTGCCAACGACGTTAATTGGCGAGTAATTAAGGATATTTGCAGATGATGAGAAAAGTGTCCACGACAAATTCCACAGTTAAAATTAATCGCATACAGTTCCCCCAAACCCCTATAGTTTGAATTCAACCAATCAGAGATGCAGGTTTAGTTATGAGCCGTTGCTAAAAATAGATTCAAGACTTTGCGTTGGTACAACCAGGGAGTTGTTATGGAACTCCCTGGTACAACTGCCATACAGACTGTACACAAATCAAGCATGGTGTTGTATTACGTAGGCCTATTGGTCAATGACGTTCGTAGTGTTTAAATATTCATTTTATGGGCGAGGTTTATTGGGATCCCAACGGAAAATATCTTGGAGAAAAACAAAGTTGAAAGTTGCAAATTTTTCGACTTTTATGCCACCATTTGAAGTAAGATTTAAATAGATAAGCTAGTTATGTATGTCGTTATGGCATAGTGGAGTCAGTGAGGTTGAGAAAAATCATAGAAAAGGACGCAAAATGCTGCTTTAATATGGCAAGTAGCTTTTCGATTGTGAACACAACCTTTCGATTTTTTTGGAGGTCAAAGGTCATGTGAGGTCAACACAACGGGACGAACATTTTTGAGACGTCAAGGATTCGCTCTGCCTCTAAACATCCAATCTAGGGGACCAATAGACTGACAGAGGAAAACTACAGATAGGCCTATACCTATGCGCCAAACGTACAGGTGTTGATATAAAACATCAAAACACTCAAACGAAGATTTTTGCCATTCCAAATTCCTTACACTGATAAAAAAAACGTGTATTGTTAATTTATTTCTATACTCTTTACGCTAAAAGTTTACTTATTCACAGATTAGGATTAAACCACTTAAATGAAAGGTGCGTGAGCCTCTCAATGGCATTGCTAACCTTACTGGCTTTAAGCACCGATAATGCTCTTTATTTAGTTAATTATGCTTTGCCTGACTTCTATTACTCTCCGTTATAAGTCACAATGCTATGTTTATAGTCACACTACTACAATGAAGGTAAATGGCCTGAAATATTGTGACACAGTGATGGCTTGGAAGAGGTTCCTTTTTTTGGACACAGGACCCAGCGGAAGAGACCCTAGAAAATAATGTACCTGTCTGGACAAAGTGAGTCCGTGACGTCATAACCAAGTTCGGACTGTTTAAAATGTGTGGGGGCTTGTGGTAAGTTTTCATATGTCATTTTGCTTTAAACTTCTTAAATTAGATATGTGAATGCTTTGGTGAAGAGTAATTCTGTATTGTTCTGGTTATCTGTCATTAATATGATAAAAAGAAGTTATGGATTATTCTTTGAAGCAAACAACTTCCCCTCTCTCCCTATATCTATCGCTCACCGGTATTCTGTATATATGAATAAAATTTGTGTAAAAGTCAGTGGGCCTGACGTTTCGATCCTAGCAGGATCTTCTTCAAAGGCTAAATGACAAGTAACAGCATGGATTTTTACCTCCACGGTAACAGTAACAGGAGGGACGAAAACACGCACAGAATACAGACAGGTTAATGAACATGGTGAACACAAAGAGATGAGACATGAGATACAAGTACAAATACAGAGTAGATAAGGAGGAATATCTACTCTGTATTTGTACTTGTATTTGTATTCTTGTGTTTCAGGTTTTCATTTCATTTTTATCATTTACTCATCCCGCTGCTTTCACCATGTTTCATCTCTTTGTGTTCACCATGCTCATTAACCTGTCTGTATTCTGTGCGTGTTTTTGTCCCTTCTGTTACTGTTACTTGTCAATTAGCCTTTGAAGAAGATCCTGCTAGGATCGAAACGTCAGGCCAACTTACTTTTACACATTCTCCTACACAGGCTCTCTAGTGGATATGCAGTTTGCTAACAGTTTTATTTTATTATGAATAAAATTTAACGAAACTGAACATCAATCAAACATGACCGACTACTATATAATTTCCGTCCGCCATTATACCGTCGACGTTTCGTCGATGTGTATAACACATGTTTTTTCTCCTTTTGTCAATAAACAAAGGAGCTGCGATTTAGATGATAGCAGCTCCCCCTTAAATGATGCAATCGATAACAGTAAAAACGTATTCCTCAAGGAACCACAAATGTGTTCTTTAATGTGATTCGGAAATCCTGTGAGTTTTTAAGACATTTCGAGGTATTAATAGGTGCTTTGTGGTTTTTAAATTGAAATTGAATTTCGAATGGATTATTGGTTCCTGATTTTGATAAACGTTCTCATCGGTTGGCTTACAAGTTAGAGAAAATGGCAGAGAGAAATGGAAATTGAGAAGGTGTTACTAAACAGATGTAGCCAGACAGACAAAGAGGGCACGGACGAACATACAGATAGATAAATACCGGTAGACAAAGGAACAGATACGCACGCGCAGTTGCATACCAATGAATAGACCATAGACAGAATGTCTATGTGTATGACGAATGAACAGACTCACGTACATGAATATATACAGACTAACAGAGGAGCAAAGATACAGATGTATTGACTAATGGACAAACAGACAACGAAAGGAACAAGTATTTATGCGGATACAAGTATCGAGAGACAGATATAACAACAAAAATACATTAGACAAATGAGGAAGCTAACTTAAAAACGAAACCTGCCAGCACACATGCATGAGATGAAGTTTGAAAAGGGTTTCATGTATACTGTGTGTAGTGCATGCACAAATCAGACAGTCAAAGTACATGTTATTCCCTATATGTAGATACGTGGTATATGAATTGTTAATTTACAACGTTCAACTGACCAAGAATACTTATTGTCTCACCACAACATGGCTGCTCAAACAGAGAACCACAGATCATTGTCGCGTTCGAGATCATGAAATCTTGAGTGGACTCAACAAACAAAAACAATGGAAAATATTTCAACTTTAAGTAAGGCAAAACTACCACAAGCTCTGAAGGAAACTTTCAACAATGAAACAAAATAAAAACAAATCTAGAAAAGGCCTGAATATGTTTTCCTCGTTTTGTTGATTTATTTAGTTTTTTGTTTCGGAGATATTTCAAGCCAAATAATAAGAGAAGAATATAGTACTGCCATCTATATACATTTGTGGACATGTCAACTGCATAGTCATCCGATAAGCATGCTATAAAAGTTCGTGTTCTTTCCGATGTGTATGTTTTTGTTTTTGTGAGCAGACCAAACTCATCACAGTTAACATCTACAACACTTGCTTGGCTATTTCCGTCAACAGGAACATAATTCGCTCTTTTGAAAGTCATACCATTTGAAAGAGCTGTGAACAAGCGATTTTTTTGCGAAGTCTTTTCCAAACGTCGCATTGAACAGCGAAGTAGTTGATACCAAAGGTTAAACCCAATTATATGCGTATGGCATGGTATGTGCTTGGTTCAGTGACGTCACACAAACACCGGACATGATATATATTCCGGTAGTTTACGTAGTGCATGTTTTCTTGGTATAGAGTTAAATATAGTATCACCACATTCAATGTTACATGATTGCTTCTTGGAATGAATTTAGGCCGATTTTCTGAGTTTGTTCACCAATTTTACCAAACCATACTGAATCATTACTTAAATTAAGATAGCCCTTGACCAACCTTAGTCAGTGGCTTGGCCAAGGGGTGGCCTGGGGGGGGGGGCGTGCCTTCCCCCTCCAAATGCTATTTGTAGTGTTTTAAAGAACACTCAAACAAAAACTTTATCTGCCTCAATTAAAAAGATAAACATCGCACAGAATAAGCCCGAAAATTCTTGAACATAAAGTTACTTCAGGTTGCAAAATATAGCACCAGGTTGCACCATAGAACCCTTAATTAATCACAAATTTCTCATCCCTCCCCTTAGACCCCTCCCTCAGGACGGCGTTCACACAAAAACATTGTGCCCTCCTAATTAAATGATGTGCCCTCTCCCCTACCTCTAAGTTTGAAATGTCTGGCGACGCCACTGACCTTAGTTACTCTTCTAGATACGTTCAACAGCTATGAAGGATAACCCGTTATTTGGCTAATGAGAAATAACGTTGGATCGGTTTCCATACTGTTGGTCGCCAGGACACTTTCACATTATTAGCGTTGCTCTTAAGCCGCCTGCAAAAGTGGAATTTTCCCATGGTTTAATTGTTACGATATCTGGGCCTAAATTTGTCCCTTTATATACAGCCATAACTGTTATTATTATTGATCCGAAGCTTAGGCCTCACATCATTTCTTTTTACTTGTTTAGTTTTTAAATTGTAATCAGGAACACTGTATGTCTAATGACATAAATATATCTATTTCCCAGTTTCTCAATTCTTCCTTACACTTAGGCGGATACGTACCGCGCATGTAATAACACAGTTTCCATTTAGCCTAACACATAGAGTGATCGAGTTCAATTTACAGAAAGCGAACGTAGATTTTAATTTATTCTTCGGTATGATCAACACACGTGATCAATTGCATGAATGAACTACAAATGTGAACTAAATGAAGAACCCGGGGGGGGGGGGGGGCTTGCGGAAGCAAATGAAAAATATTAACAATCTCTCAGTTTCTGATCTATTATAAGCACAACAATGTTGTGTCCAGTAACCATAGTAACCAGGCGTGAACGTATGATGATATTGGAAGTGATAGACATAAATATCCTGCAATCCTTGTGAACAGAAGAAGCTCCGGTTAAATAGTTTTTAACTCTGCCTGACACTGGCCATGCCTGCATGTATAGACTTATCTACCAGTCACTTTTATTGTAATCTATTTGAATGCCGCGATAGATCTAGAGCTCGTGGGTCATTTAAGTGTTTTATTCTCGAGCACTGATGGTGTTTAAGATGAAAGGTTTTCTACCAGCGTGAATTTGATATCACTTTGTACAAAGCACATTAAAACGCAGTGCGATGTACCAGCATAAACAATGAGGAATTCTTATATTTTGACTATGAACAAATATAACACAGTTGATGTGTATTTTGAAAGAGATGTTTGATATTATGGTGCCTGTTGAAAAAAGATTGTATTTGCAAATTGATTTCGTTCTTTAGCTTGACTATATAGTCGACAACTATTGAAATTGTTCAAAAGTTCCCTTTTGTATGTGATAAATATTAATATGAGAAATGTTCTGCCGACGAAAATTTTGAATAAATGATCTTCGTCTGGCATTCCCCGTATTATATAAATAGAAATATTTTGGGTATTGCAGATTTTGTTATCTCTTTAATTAAAGGGTGTGAAGACTCGCGCAAAAAGAAACGTCTAATGCCGGTAATCTGACCTAGTTTCGAATGAGGTGTAACAGCAGTGTTAGACAACACCATCGATCATTACTGTCTGCATCTTCAGTTAACTTTTTAAAGATGGCGGCACGCTGTTTGGGGCGAGTCTTCAATGCCTTTAAGGGTCGCAAAACTTGGTCAAATTGACTCAGCCCTTCTGTAAGTATATACAACATGTCACTTTAACTGGAACATGGCATGCAAAGGAAACTGTATAATTATTGACTTTAGTTATGTGCGGATGTTTCCTCACATAGGCTTACTATGTTAGGCATTAATCATCCTAACACTGTCAAATGTGATTATTTATGGATAGGTTTTAAGTGCGGCATCTCCAATGTTGTTTCTAGTCGTTGGTTAGTCATATGCATGGAGAACGGCAATTCTTAATTGGCTCATATATTGGTCATTAATTATGTATGTTGTGTACTTAAATTGGATTCGATTGGTCTCCTAGAAAAACGGATCTAGGGCCAGTTTGACGCCCACTCCTCGGTTGTCAAATGAACTTGACATACCTCATATCGACATTTACAACATTTAAAGGTAGACTGAATTGTTGGAAATATGAAATCAAGTATTTGGAAGCGAAGTGTTTTTACGAGATGGCGCTGTGTCACAATACATTAATGACATTGCTTTTACAGACTGGGAGTTTTGTGTAACATCCGTCTACTTCACTAGTAAACCCTATACTTGTTTCAACGAACACTTGAAGGAATATAAAAATCATTAACATTTATCATATATTAACAAGGGCCCACTAGGGTGCATGTTGGGTGGTGGGGGTCTCCCGCGCCCTCGATCGGTTCAACTACAAACGCTTTTTGTATTTTAAATGTCCGAATTTGTTTTTCAAACCGCTGTTTGCGAGGGATTGACATTCGGATTCGACCAGCGCTCTGGTCTCCCCGTTAAATTCAGCGACTTGAATTTGGCAATGCTCTCCGACTATCTTTTGAAAAGTTGCACAGCGCCCTCTTTATATTTTATATATCTTTGAGACAATAGCGGATCGAAATTGAACGGAAGAGGCAGCACAGTTTAATGCCTGAATAGTATCTACCTGTTTCGAGTCGTGTACCAGTACCCAGGGACGTCACTAGAGGGGGTAGGGGTGTGGGGGTGTCTCACCCCCCAAACTTGGTAAAACTGACGATAGTTGGAAAATTGGAGTGCGACAGTCGGAATTTCCGACTGTCGCACTATAGTTTATCTAGGCTTATTCATATATTCCTCTGATTGTGAATGACCTAAAAATTGAAAAATTTC
>KN882895.1:36896-48531 GCA_000934455.1 Apostichopus parvimensis
TATATATTTTAACTAGAATTAATTTCCATTGTTGGAAAGGAAATTGTCCTAAGTTGACCTTTAACGTAGAAACTGAATGCAGGAAACGATATTGAACTATTCACAATTCTTAATGCGAGCAAGAAATCAGTTTTCCTTCTAAAAAAGTGATTATCCTATAATGACAAATATTTTTATAATTCTAAGTTTTGAAATTGCATTTTGTCCTGGTTTGTGACCTTGTGTCACCCTGTTGAAAGCGACTTCAAAATATCAAGTGTGTGGATACCCCTCTCAACTTAACTAATAACAAGGAATCTATGTGGTCAAAGCTACCATCATTTTAATCTGATACAGGAAAGTTTGTGTCCCACAAATTTAATTCGTTGTCTTATATATTTAATTGCAAGCATTGTAACGTTTCGCTTTATTCAGTCATTCCTCTATTTTTTTTTTGGGGGGGGGGAGGTATTTAAGTCAAAGAACATATTTTCACGCATCTCACTGTTTCCTTCAACATGGCAAGTTAGATATTAGCCCGTCAGCAGAATTTCGCCGGCAAATCTTAAACGCAAACAACAACTTTACCGCATCATTTCGCCAGATGTAGTTTACTAAAGCGATAGTTGATAAGGTATAGGTTCTACCTCCCTATCACACTACACTACAGAATTTCATGTGATCGCACAATTATTTACCAGTGTACAATTTGATCACGAGAGGTGAAGACATATTTGGAATTTCTCTCCGTCTCTCTCTCATTCAGAGTTACTTGGAGCTAATATACTTCAATAGAAAACACTTTACTCCATGTAACCATGCACATGCATGCTTCAGCATTTACCCTAGACACTATCAGCTGGTTTTGAACCAACTTCCGACTTGTGGTCCCCATTGTATATGTATGTATGTATGTATTATATATCCTCCTGCAAGCAGGAACTCGCGAAGGAGCCATCATTGCCTTATCAAAGCCGCAAGCTGACCGAATTCAGTCTCTTAGATTCATATTTAACGTCCATATTTATGAATTGTCAACTGTAAACAACTCTGTAACTGGACGACTTACATTAATCTTGGAATGATTCGAACTCGGGACCTTATGATTGAAAGATACCGGCGTTAACCACTGAGCTAACACTCCTAGTAACGGCTTTAATGTGGGAACTCGGCATTCCAAACCGCTTAATTGTCAACGTGTAGCATCGTATTTACTCCAATACTATAGACAGCCACGAGGAGTATACATGGAATAGCTTCCCTTGTAAGTTGCCTGATTTATAATTATTCCGGTATATTCTCAACTAGCTTGTGGTATTGTATTTGAAAATATATCAAATGTAATTGAAGAAAACTCAATGTAAGACTAATCCAACGATGACGTCACTAATCTCTATTGATAAGTCCTTATTGCCATGGTTACTCTGCAGTTATTCTTCCTTCAACTCTACATTTGTCTTCATCCAAATTTGCAACACACCATCGAAAAGATCATAAATCCAACGATTAACTTCTGTCCCTTGGCATTATTTGGTTACATCATTTACAAACAAGTTTTAGAGATCACCAAATTATCATGTGCACATACTATTATAATTTGCGCCATCGAATGCGTTAAAGGGAACATAGAATGAACTAAAAAGAAACGTCGTTTGATGGTACCCAAATTCATCAGAAGACTGCCGTCTTTAATTTAAAATCACCATGGATACAAAATATAGATGAAGAACATAGAAGTATAAATTAAAGAAGAAAAAATTGTCCAAATAATATGTATTACGGTGCAGCTTGCAATTGTAAAGTTTTGGAACTTTGTATAGCCATTTTGGTGAAACCATATACCATATCATATAACAGACGTTAATTCTAGTACAACAGCTTGAAAACGAGTACAAACATAACTTCCCTTGGCACGATTACAAATTACCCACGAGGAGCGAGTACTAGTGCAGACAACTACTTAAAGTTTGTGTTCACAATTCTGTCATAATTAGTCATTAAACCATTCAGTGGTCTATCCTATACAATTCCCATATATTTCTTACATTTAATTTTCCAGAAAAGAACAACAAGGATTAAACAACTAAAACCTTCATTTTTGTTTTCAGTAACGTTTTGCCAAGAAAGAATACCCACGAAGCTTCCGATAAAAACCATTAAGGAAGTCCTCCATGGTACCAAGAAATACCAGTTTTCCAAACCCACCGTGACCCCCGGATGGTCAGTTCGTTTGAACCCGACATGTTGCTGGTAGCGTTTCCTAGAAGTAAACTTACGCCGGTACCACTCATCTATTACGTCACACCAGAATCAGTCACGTGATATGTTCTATACAAACGTAGTATGAGTAAAAGTACAACAACTTGAGTACAAATCGAATCCCCGAGTACCCACTGCGAGTACGACCCACAAGACTGGTATATACTATAGATACCCAAGACGTTATGTGGTAGGAGTGAGAGTACATATACTGTACTCAAGAGGGCGAGTACTCGAAGTACACGTAATTATGCTATTCTATGAGTACAACTATACCAACTCACTATACACTCCTATTATGAAGTATGTTTAATTGTCAAAGATCAGAATGACGGTGAGTGTTTTAAGGTGATTATTGGTGACAAAAAAAAAACAAACAATTGATGAGAATATAGTTCCATCCAAAATTGTATGGGCAAATTTCGGTTGGGACTAGATAATCTGGTATGAAAATGTTGTAGGTATCGGTCATTTGTATATATGCCTATTGGTTGTAGGGTTGTAAATTGTAAGTTGAAATGTATGTAATGAATGCTGCATTACTATAGAGAAAACCAATTTACAATGTAGTATGTTATCAAGTATGTATACATGATTTGATATTTTACAAACACTACCAAATATATATGTTAGACCTACTGAAATGATAACTTTCGACCACACGGTTACAAGATATTCGTTTGGGAAAATGTTCTGAAATGTTTATAATGCTCCTTTAAGGCGACTATTCACTCTATTCCTTTCAGGTTTTAATGTACAATTGTTTTTTTTTTCTGATTACAGTAATTTTATCAAACATGATTTCCCTCAGTTTAAATGCAGTAAACACTGCTATTTAGGTCGTAGTTCATTTGAAGAGGTTGAACGATCTCAAAACTACAACATTTATGTATTTTAGATCCTCCTGCAAGCAGGAACTCGCGAAGAAGCCATCACTGGCTTATCAAAGCCGCAAGCTGACCAAAGTCAGTCTCTTAGATTAATATTTTAACGTCTATGAAAGTATATAAGCTCAGTTTCCTGTTCTGTACTCACAATCATGAAATAACAGAGAGTTGGCATGGTAGACAATTATGCTTAGTACATTAGGTCCTACGACTTGCACGTGTTGTTCATATACTAGCATCGTTTAACATTTGCCCATATGTGTGGAACATCTCCCCATATCGCACCATCGTAAAGCAAAATACATCGTACATAATCTGACGGCATGTGACGTGCTAAGCTGCTTTACCCTTTAAGTTTAGCTACAGTTACATGATTTTTGCTGGCGGTATATGATACTTCAAGTATCTATGTGAGAACTTGTAGTACAGCGCAAACATACACATACAGACACACACACACACGCACAAAGGTAAAAAGATGCATACCTAAAGTAGTTGCTCTTCTACTAACCCAAGCCCATCCACCTGAAGCTATAATATATTTACCCCCCCCCCTTCCCTTCCCCTCCCCCTTCTTTCATTTGTGTATTTTCTTTTACGTAGGTTACATTTCATACGTCAATTACCGGTAACTGAACAACATTGTAATGTCTACGATGCTTTCGATTTGTATATCAGACGCCCAGAACCACAATGTACCAGTAAACACCGCACACGGAAATGATGTTATTAAATTTCTGTTTAGGAAAACAGTGTACTGTGCCAGGATGTCTCTAATTCAGACAACTTAGTATATCGCTATACAGATGTTAACATGTATCGCAGAACTGCTACCTGTAGTTATTCCATACTTTCATAGGCTGTAGCAGATATTTTTTAGTGTTGCAAAGGTATACAATACGAAGAATGTAGATTAGTTTCCCTGACCTCAAAACATGATTATAAACGCATACAGAACCACACATCTTCACTGTAATCATTCAGGATATCCTGATGGCTAAGTCGTTTCCTTTCATTCCGCTTAGAGATTGTTTCAATGGGTTTGTTTATCTAAATTATCAGATGCTTGTTAAAGATTACAAGCAAAAATGGAACTACACGGATAGGCTCATAACAAATAGATTGTTACCAGGGGCAACGTATCGTCTAGTTTTGGTAGACCTGTTACTAAAAGACAGACGGACTTTATGTATATAGCAGACATATGGATTAGTAAAGTAACTTAATAATAATAATAAATAGCAAGGATGGTAGATCTCCAAACGGTCATTATTAATATTGATATCTCATAAATCGATGCTGTTCGGTGCCCTGTTAGTGCCCTTTCGCTCCCATTTTTGAAAGACACAACTTCCCCTACCAGTGATGAAGGTCTATAGTTCATCAGGATAATGACATGGGTGAGATATACGGGTCACGCCGTATAGGACTTACTATACGGCAGAAAATATACTTAGGGACCCCCCCCCCCCCCCCAAAAAAAAAAAAAACACGGATTGAGATTTTATTTGTGATGTGTAAAATTGAGGCTGGAAACGTTTATCAAAATTTTAAGGTAATCAGTGTAGGTCTTTTGGCACCAAAGTTGAGCTTACTATAACATTGCAAACATTACTTTCCTTAAAATTTACTTTCCTGGAAGCTAGGTCGAACTTCCACAATTATTTCCAGATACCGATGAGTAACATATTCGACGATACACTTGTCTCAGTGGATAGAAAGTGATTTGAAAATGAGGGGAAGGGGAGGAAGGGGGAGGGGGGGGTTAAACTGTTCGTCGACGTTTGAGAATGACTGACCATTATATTATTATATAATATTTATGGCATATTTCAAGTCAGTACTGAAAATTTGTTTTTTCATATGCACCTCAACTTCATACTGCGCCGACAACCTCATCTAACGGGTGCCATGTTGTTTACATATTAACCACTCAGTCCGAACCTCCTTGTAACAGTATATAAGTGAATGAATGCATGAGTGATGGTCGTCAATATGTGTTGATTGTGATGGCGCTATTGATGTTGATATGTATGTTGATGTTGACCATGTAAATGTTATTGACGTGTTTTATCAGATGTAATGTAGTGTAGCTGAGGGTGCAGATACGAAATTACAAACACGATTGGTGTAAAGTAGTAAATAAACAGGTTTTTGGTATAAGACAAGAAGGTGAATGATCGCTCTCAGACTTCCATTTTTAGCCGGGACGTCCTTCGAAAATGCCAACCCACGGCACGTACAGGAACTATTCAGGAATTATTGAAGGTGAACCGCTCTCGATGATGATGTGTGATTCATACACTGATTATGAAAGCATATTGTATATGAAACAAAATTGCTGTTTAATATGATGATATGAAGGAATATTTATTGGTCATCTGTAATGTTATTGGTTATATTTATTGGTTCATCGTGACCGTGAGAATTGGCCAGACTCTATTTTAAGCCATGTGAGCCATTCCATGACACGCGTCTAAGTGGATACACCCGTCACGGTGTAAATATGAGTCGGCTATGTGGTCATAATTGATTGATTTGATATAGAACAAAAGAAAATCAGGATCTACTGGTTTAGATATTATCATAACTGAAAATGAATTATTATAACGTTATACTATAATAGAGGCGGATAACTCGGTCCCAAAATTTAAATTTCTTTGTGGTATTAGTTGCGATTCCTGTGAACTAATTCAAGTAAGTAAGAGATGATGTTGTCTGGTACCGTACTGGTCGAATGTGGGTACCAGTAGAATATGACAAATTTAACACAAAATGGACTTAGCTTCAAGTTAAACTATATATAGTTTTCCCGTAAGGTTTGACCTGTGAATGCTACCTGAGGATGTATACCGAACAACACCGTTAAAGTTGGCATGAGCATAGAGCTACTATAAGAACTAACACTTCCGTGGTTTATTTATAAAAGCATTTCTTCGTTACTAGACAAATATGCAAGCTTATATGGTTGGATACTAAACGCGGAAATACCGGTTCACTCCCGATTCACAGTGTCATGTCGTATCATGTATTGGTTTTTCTCTTCGGGGGCGGGGGTGGGGGGCGGGGTGTCATTCGACATATCTATAAGGTTGTGTCATACATTTTACTTCACGGTTCTCTTTTCTAAAAAAAAACAATTCTGAATTCTTATTGGGGCCGAGCAGTCTCAAATCTGTAGTATACTAAATTCAAGACGGCGGAACTGGGGGAGGGGGCAAAGGGGCACGTGCCCCCCACTTTTCCTCAGGTTAAAAATGTGCCCCTTTTCTACATAAAAATTGTACTCTTGATCACCTTATTAGGTCAGCGATATTTCAGTAAGAGATCTAATCCTAATTTAGAACTATTAATGAATATCTGTGGGTCAAACTCAAAGCTATTTCGAATGGAAAAAAATTGTTAAGCTCTTAACAAGAAATAAACCCTAATTCGGCAGATTCCTACTTTAGCAATTAGCATTTTGAGGGGGGGGGGGGGGGGGTTGATGGAGTGATGTGTATACGCAAATAAGATAATACAATAAGAGTTATAAAGGGTACTAAAGATCAGGCTGCATCAGTCCAATCGAATTTCTGCAAAGTGCCCTTCGACGTCGGTGCCGCCCCCCCCCCCCAGATTAAAAGTGCTTCCGCCGCCCTTGACTCCATTATTATGTTAAACTGGTTCCGAGCAGGG
This sequence comes from Apostichopus parvimensis, assembly GCA_000934455.1. NCBI lineage: Eukaryota > Metazoa > Echinodermata > Holothuroidea > Aspidochirotida > Stichopodidae > Apostichopus > Apostichopus parvimensis. The sequence goes on from KN882895.1 coordinate 43,700, forward strand.
ATTTGTTCCATAACAACTCCCTGTTCAGAGTCAAACCGAGATTAAGCAAACAACATTACAATCTTCTATTTTCACCCATGTGTATAAATGGGGACTTGGGAGGTTAACTTGTAAATACAGCTGCATGCCTGCCGCCCCGGTTGGCGGCTACACCCAATGGGAAGTCCCCCGGGGGGACACGTATATGTGGTGCACTGTAGTGCCCAAGGCAGGTGGGATTGTTTGAATTGTGCACACTTTGGTGTGTGACAAGTTACCAATGACCAGGGGTTAAGTTGTAAATTGGTGTGAGGGGGAGGGGGGGGGGTGGGGTTGGCCTCCAACAAGACTTTGAAACCTGTGATTTGTCAGTAACTTCAGCTTCATCTGGGCATACACGCATTGACCAGTTTCGCGAAACTATACCAACTACTATGCAATAACACGTATCAAGCCAGAAGTTGACTTCACTAATAGTGGCGGTATTTGCATTTATCCGTGACCGTATTTCCTTCTTCTGTATATTCTGATATTTTATTATGTAGGCCAATGCTATATACATATGACGTTATTGCATATAACATCACCGTCATACTGCGAAGGGTTTTCCCCTTCCTGTTCCTCTTCTGATTTGCCTTCCTGGAGTAAATGTTTTATCAGTACTGCGCTGCGGAATTTGTAGCCGGTCTGCTGTATCACCGAGAATCGGGTGGCCGTATCAAGTACACACATGAATCAGGGCTTGGCTCAACTACAGGAATCAAACATATAGGATTAGATTACTATATTAGGGTAATACACAACTATGACAGTGTCAAACGAGGCCTCATATCCTGTATTTCAACGGCAGACGTTTTGTGAAGTGTAAAAACTATCGCCGAAATCGAAGCGTTACAACATTTTAAGATATCGTTACATTTTATTGGATCCCTAAAACTTGAAAATGAATTTGTTTCCTAATGCATGTTTGTAACGAAAAAAGAGTTAAATGTTAACATCAAGTCTAGCGCATAATACAGGCATCTGTTGTGTCATATAAAGTTGTCAGTCAAAGTCTGATCTATTCTACTAAAAAAAATTGTCTATGTCTTAAAGGTAGTCTGTATATAGGCCCCAAATTATAGCACGCTATAATTTGTTAGAAGTTTTCAAAAAGTACTTTCCTGGAGGTCTTTACTCTCAGACATTTTAAAGAACAAGCAAGATGACTGAATGTCCCCTGCAGTGAGGTAAATTTCTTCAAAGTTTGTAACAGCAATATTTACCAAAGGTGACCATATTTGAATATCTAGCATATTTCGGGCCAATACAGCATACCTTTTACTCATCGCTGTAAGAAGGATGACGTCACTAAAACTACGTCAACCACCATACTGATCACATGACGTACGTGGGAGCCGTATATCCTTTCTGAGCTGCATTCACGAAGTTTCTGCATATAGGGGCTACGTACCGTGAAAAAAACATCCGACTTTGGCAAGAACAGACCTGTATTCCTGCATCTATTAAGCATGCATGGAGCTATTACGTAATAGCCACACGATTAAAGAGTGAATGTATATAACAGGATTGACATTTATAAACCTCATTGCTAAACCAAGGATTCGTATATTAACACTCCAAACAGCGTGATTGGATCCTGCATCCACACACTCTGCCTGTAAACGTACCGTTAATGCTAGAGAATATAGGGTCATTTGGTACGGTAGTAAACCGGAAACCCGAATCCCTTAGTTAATGCCACCAAACCAGAGACGGACTGGGACATGGGACATAATTCAACAGACGGCGCTGAGGTGCATTTTTGAGCCTCGGATGAAGTAGAACCATGCATTCGCGACCATCTCCGCCTTCAGCACCTCATCCTGGCGGCGGGCGCACCGGTTCCGAGTGGTAGGGCAATCCGAGCCTACACCCTCCCCCCCCCCTCCTCCCCTTCCCACCTCCCCGAGTGAAATGGTCGTATTAGTATGTATACTTATTTTGTACCATCCATTGTACATCCAACCTGGTTTAAATTTAGTTACCGTATATAAGTGATGACGCCGCACCGTGGTTCGTTCATTTTTCATGTGGTTGAAATATTGTCATCATAAATTATATATTATTGATATCAGGGAAACTTTGGCAGGAAGTTCTGTGACTAGAATAGATCACAAACATCCTTTGTTTTTTGCTTTATTCATATTACAAGAGATACCGGTAGGTAATTGTTATATACATCATTACCTACTAATCGAATGAACTTGCCATTTGCAGGGTATCCTATTATTGAAGGACAGTTAGGGGTTTCCTACAGAACTGCAGAAGCTCACACGGTGTAAACATTAACAGCAAGGATAAATTTTTACGCACATTTCTCTTCGCGACGCAATAAAATATTGATTACAATCAGATCTTATTTGGCTAAAAAGGTTGTTCTACAGTCGAAGATTTACAATAAGTACGTGAATCGGGTTCTGTTTTCGTTAAAAAGAAACTTGTACCCGCTTTCGTAGAGAACGGCCTACATGAACGGAATTGTACGGAAAATATTGGCGTAGATAGCAAAAGGATTATTGTAGAGGCATCGTGTAATTTACATTGTATTCATCCGAGACAGCGTTCACAATGGGAATCTTTCCTCTTGAAACCAAGCAGCAAGCATTCGTTGGGACTGCAAGATATTTTCTGACAGTTTTGTGCATATCTTTACAGATTTTACTGGGATATTGTTCACCGACGATTAAGTCAAATACTTCGTCCATCACAGTTCACAGCGGTGACACCGCTTCGATAACCTGCACCGTGAGTGGTGTATTTAATCCTCAGAGGAACACGGTGTCGTTTCAATATATCAGTTCACGTAAAAACGGTGCTACATTTTGGATCGACGATGAAAATTATCAAATCGCAAGTGAGAGTTTAAGTGAGATGGAACGACGTAAATATACGGTATATAACGCAACACACCGGCGGCATCGACACGGTTCCGATGTACTCCACCATGTCAGTTACACTCTAAATGTCTATAATACTTCTAAAACAGACATTGGTACTTATCGGTGTGTATTGTTCGATACCGCGGTTGGTTATGACATCATAGATACAGCGACTGTATATGTTACGGTGTCGGTTGGAAAGATTGAATGTGGATTATATCCACGAGCCACTAACACCGAGAGAGCGAATAGCTATAGAACCGTTATGTATTGTTATACCGTAGATGTAGAGAAAACCGTTGAACTACAATGGATCAATGAAACAAACCATACGCCGGTATCTTCTTCATTTTACGCAGGAAACCAAGACAACGTCCCGTTTCTCGAGACGGTTTTGTCATCTCATGAATTAGAGATAACCTTACAATGTCGAGCGGTAGTAACAAGCACAGGTGCATGGTTGCCCCCATGCCGTGCAACGCCTTTACAAGAATTAGTCTCCGTAACACCAGTCCAATTTGTAAGAGTTGGACAGAACGCCCTCTATTTGTGTAATACATCTTTGCCAGTGTCTGCACACAACTTAGTTTGGGCGGTGACGAATAAGGACGGTGTTACAGTGTTCGTGAAGAAGACGATTGGAAGATACAAACTCAGTCTTGATCATAAGGTGTTAGGGATAGAAAATGTCACATTACTTGACCATAAGATGACCATAGATTGCATCGTGACTGGAATATTAAACTTAGACATTGAAACACGTGACATGAGGTCAAAGGGCGTCCTGTTTGTCATCAATCCGCGGCGTAAGACTGAAAAGGAATCTTTCAGAATGATGCGGCCGACGGAGAGGAATAAAATTAATCCGTCAAGACAAACGTTTACTGGAGATAATGATAATTTACCTCATATTACGGAAAGAATTTCCCAAAAAGGCGATAAAAACGAACTGGAAAGATTTGCTAGGGATGTACTAATTGGCAAAGAGCAAACGTTCAAAATTGTGAAAGGATCCGCCTCGACAGAATCGTCCGTTTCATTTAGTAGTGTGTTCTTTGGAGGTCAATCGCTTCTCGGAGATTTATCTTACGAGCAGCCCTCTAGTCCCCATATGAATTCTATTCCAATCACACCAGTTTTAGTAGGGTCGCTGATCTTGTTTTCTATTGTCTGCGCAACTGTCATTATAATTGTGAAACTTTTATCCAATCACAGAGCTCGTAGTGTAGGTAAGATAGATCAAATACCAATCTCATATCCTTTCACTGTCTCGGATGATATACTTGGAACCCTTCGACGCTGTACTCTAAGCTTACGTTTCCATGGCGACTCCGGTAGTGATAACCAATTTCGTGCTTCTCCAGTTAGTAGAAGTAAATACGTGCAATTTTTAGAAAGTACAGATGACGTCACGCCCCAACCATTCACTTTACCGTCATCGGAGGGCAACAATCAGCTTGTACAATGTTTCAGCCTGGACGAAGTTTATTTCAAACCATCAGAGCGCCCTCATTCAAGTGGGTTGAACAGTCCAAGGCTTTCCGTGGAAGGACAAGATGGTCGACTTATGAACGCCGTCAGTAGCTCGGATTTTATGTCCAGTAGCGAATTCTGCTATCGTTCAGCGTCCGAAAAAGTGATGACAAATTTACAAGGAGGTCATTCCAGGGTCACCAAAGGCTTTCCGAAAAGCAAATCGACGATGAAAGAACCAGCTGTAGGACTAACGGGGATACAGAGGAATGTACGGTCTCCACAAAGGGGGACACCAACGGCAAATGGGAGCTTGGTATACACTGAAATAGATTGGGAAAGAACAGTTACACGAAGAGGGGAGAGTCAGAGGACCTCTGAAAGAACGGTATATGCACTGGTCAATGACAGCGTCAGTTCCCTGTGAGACGTAAGACACTGTATATAAATATATGTATA
>KN882895.1:51898-70250 GCA_000934455.1 Apostichopus parvimensis
TTTTTAATTTCGGTCTCGCGGACCTTTTTTTAATTTCGGTCTCGCGGACCTTTTTTAATTTCGGTCTCGCGGACCTTTTTTTTAATTTCGGTCTCGCGGACCTTTTTTTTTAATTTCGGTCTCGCGGACCTTCGGTCTCTCAGCGACGCGAATGAGTCTCCCTTCATAAAAATAGGAAAATGCTACGGCTCTTATATTTTCCTCCTCTTTCTATACACAGGCCGGCGCAATCACAGGAACAAATCGCTCGTAGCGTATTTGGCAAAGAAAAATTGGCCGATACGCCTTAAAGGGAGTGAAGACTCGCGCACAAAGAAACGTCTGATGCCGGTAATCTGACCTAGTTTCGAATGAGGTGTAACAGAAGTGTTAGACACCACCATCGATACCAGAAAATATACACACAGCTTGCTACCGTCGGTAATTAGAAACTAGTGTACAGTCAATACATGCAGCTAAAGTCAATACCAACAACACAGTGTACATAGCAGCGATGGACATCTCAGGTCCAGATAAAAGATAACAAGTTATCACGTTTCATTACTGTCTGCATGTTTAAGAAAAACACTTCACTTGCAAGCAATTGCAACGGAAAGTCAACTTTTAATAGGGCCGCACGCGGTTTGCAGGGCGAGTCTTCAATGCCTTTAACAAAGGCTAGCGTTCGATAGACTTTCGTTTCTAAAATTAAGAAAAGTCAATGGGGTATTCGTCGGCGATGCACAAATGAGTTGTTTTTTTCTTCTAAGAACCGCACGTCGTCAATGACCCGTCTGAGTGAATACAAACAGAGAATCCAACCTTTCCTGAGTTTTTATCAAGTGTTTAAAGAAAAAGAAAGTTCTTTGTAATATAAATTTAGCGGTTAAATTTTCATATCGTCAATTGTGGGTTATTTTGATATCAAGAAGTTGGCTTTTGTATCTTATTATTACATTATTTTTAATTCGCGTTGTGAAAGAACAGTCATTCAATGACAAATTGTTAGAAGGACATAATGGTCTCAATTCACAAGGGAACAGAACAGCCATTCATAGGAATATAACAGGACACAGGTCAAGAATTAACAGGAAACTAGAAATAATTTGATTTAGGTGGGTTATGATTTAAGATTGGCGCGAACCGAACTACATTCGTGATTATATCTGCTAAAAAAGTGTCGGCTTTACAGATACTAGTTCCATTGCACATAAACAGATTACGGACGTCAGCAATTGGCTAATAGGCCTTTATGAGCCTAGCCTAGCTAAGGTGAACAGCTGGAGTATACAACTCACCGAACCCCTTTTGTAGTTTACGGCTGAGGGAGGGGTGATTATGACGTGGGTGGAGGGTAGGCATTTTGCAACATCGTCAGATCAAACATAATAATTTGGTATGTAATTATCCATTAAAATAAAATCTATTTATAAATCGTACTATTCATAAAGCTCGGGATGCAGTCGTACAGCTTTCACATTTGGTATCAACTCTGCAAGCTGACGGATGCAACTACGTCACAAACGGTTGCTTTAGTGACGCCACGCCTTTTTCAGCGAACGGTTGGAAGCAAAATAACATTTAAGCTTGTTAATGTTTATATATGTTGTAACTTAGTCACTAAATGGTATTCGATTTAGCACCCTATCACATTACTAAGTACCCGGTATAGAATATTTAAGGTATGAAGAATTGACAACCCACTCGTGTTATGCTGCTGAAGATTTCGACCTTGCGGTACGGCACCCCTCCTTACGAATCCACCCTGTTGGAAAATTATAATTCTAGTTTGAATGTTATGATTCAACACCCGACCCCCCCAATCTCAAGACCCTATCAACGTCCATGAACATCATGATGGTGTCAAATCTCATTCCATAAACGACCCAATCAGAGCACCCCCCCCCCCGCACAGGCGCGTAGCCAGGAATTTGCCAAGGGGGGAGCGAAAATGTAGAAAAGTTTTCAGAGCCGTAGATACGGCATTGCATACTATCTAAGCGTAGCGCCACCATGAGTTGGCGCGAAGCGTACAAGAAAATTTTGGCTGAAAATGCCTCCCACATCGCTGGAAATTGCACTTCCCAGGCCTTGTAAGTTGCATCTTAGCATTTTCTCTTTTGAAATTACTAGCGATATCATAAAAACATTAAAAAAAATTTTTTTTTAAATATGCTCAAGGGGGGGGGGGGCGGCTGCCCCCTTCGCCCCCCCCCCTTGGCTACGCGCCTGCCCCCGCAACACGCACCTTCCCTAGCCAGACAGTCATAGCCGTTCAGTGTGTAATTATGTCACATCGTTTAGATGTATAGCCTTATAGTTTGATATGCACGTTGTGTGTAGATCGGTACTAATTAGCATACAGCTCGTCACAGTAGGCTATGCAGCCCAGGTTACATCATAAGTCTATACTGATAAAAGATACCATATCTTGTATACATCATATACACTTAAAGATACGATTTGTGCCATACCTTGAACTTGGCATTGGGTTTCCCTTGGTATTAGAATCCCTCTATATACCCGTCTGATGGGATTATGTGCCACATTCTGCTGAAAACAGTGGATTAACTTTCCTTAATCAGGTCATGGCGTTCATAAACAATAGGGTGAGAACGATATGTTTAAGCTCATTTTATTACTATTGCCAAAAATAATAATCCTGGCGGTTCAAATTTCCTTTCTGTGCCCTAGTGTCTGACTCTTTTTTTTCAAACTTCTTTTGTTTCCGGGAAGAAATAGAAATACTGATTTATTAATCACTTTGAAAGGATGTAAGCAATTATTGAAATCATTTAGAGCGGTTATATACACATTACTGTAACAAGCTCTCTTATACAACACGTTTTCTAAATAAACTTATTGTGTCCTTCTTCTTTTGTAAACCAAAGCCTTTGTTGGAACTGATGTGAATGTCCGTTGTAAAACAAGAATAAACACTTTTAACGTTGGATTATTTTGACCTAATTAATGCTGTTAATCTTTCATTTCCGTCTTCTTTTGGGTAATTAGTGACAGATCGAACAAAGGTATGTGTCGCAATCTGTGTTTAGCTATACAGTTGATTGTTCCATGGACAGATCTACATGCAGCCGTACATGCATCCTATTGTTATGTTAATCGGGAATACGTATGTATTGTCTTTTAGATCCTCCTGCAAGCAGGAACTCGCGAAGAAGCCATCATTGGCTTATCAAAGCCGCGGCAAGCTGACCGAAGTCAGTCTCTTAGATTCATATTTTAACGTCCATGAATATGAATTGTCAATTGTCAACAACTCTGTAACTGGACGACATACATTAATATTGGAGTGACTCGAACTCCTCCTGTGCATGGGGAGGGATACTACGAGGGGTGGGGGGGGGGAGGGCATACGCTGTACATATCTCTTTCTCATACACAGGTCAGTAGTTTGAAAACCGTAGCATTGGTATTATTAAAGTAGGTCGTCTATATACAGTACCGGTGTATACCTTTATAGATTGAGATCATCTCGAGGACATCCTTATACGGTTATCAGTGTTAAGTATACATCTTAAGTATGAGTCATATAAACGGACACTCCCATTACCTATGACCAACATCTGATGTTCTTCAGCCTGTGTTATATTGTAGGCGTCATAACAACATTGTCCGGGATAGTAAGGAGTGTTTATCCAGGGAAGAGGCACCGGGCCCGGCAAATCGGGCCACACAATGTATTTGTCACCTATAAATCTATAATGTGACATGAATTGGGGGTAGAAATGAGGCAACGGAGGGGGTAAGGAGGGGAGGAAGGGACAGCGGGGAGTGTGTTTGCAGAAGGGGTGGGGGGGGGGTGGGAAGAGTTATCAAAGTACCTTGTGGGCTTGATCTAGAAGTGACGTCACACTGTTATATGATTAGTTCTCAGCTAAGGAAACCTTGAGGATACATCAAACTGACGGCCTAAAGATATAAAAGACGATGAAATATCAGAAAATAAACGACTTTGTACGAGAGATGATTGCCAGAGTATAGTATATTATATACTAATAATATATTAATATATTATCAAATGAAAATGAAATAAGAAATAATTATAATTAAAATACAATATCTACTAGAACCGACAATTCTGTGGAAAATATTTTTTTGTTTCTCACAAATCATGTCATCTCATTCACTTTTCAATATTCTAAAGACATGCATAATTATCAATAATCAGTATCTGGGTCAAAATTTCAACGTCAATAATTGGATTAATATTTACGATAATACTATGTAATATTAATATATAGTTTTTTGTCTTATTCGTTCAATTTGTCGAGCTTCTTTCTTGACACACCTAGCCTTTCAAGGGCTATGCCTATTATACGCTTCCGTACACTCCGGCACGCGCGAAAAAAAACTGTCTGGTAATTTTTTGGGCACATTATTATTTTCTGTAGCAAATTTTGAACTGCAGGAAGTCTACCTACAAGGCCCCAGGGAACCAATCTGTCATAACAAAGGGAGAGCTTGTCTACTTCGAACTGTTTATTTTCATATTAGGTCAAATCTTATCTGAAGTCGATTATATTCCAGAAGCTCAGATAGAATTTTCAGGAGAGTTCTCATTTGTATTCGTGTTTCAACGTTCGAACAATTGGTCTCTGTGTGTCTACTATGCACGTTGTATATGTCGATACTTGTTCTAATAAACCACAAGTGAGAATATTTCTGTCGGATCCGCCAAGTCTTTTATTATCGTGAAAAGCGTCTGGAATTTGTTTTGCCAAGGTAAGATATATAAGCCTCAATGCATGTGTGTGTGTGTGTTTTGTTTTACTTACTACTGAAATATTTAGATATTGTATAATAAGTAAGGATGTTGATCATTAGTAATAAATAATACTAAACTGCTGTTGATTGTATTCACTACAGTACGGGCCTACATAGCATTAGTGAGCGCTAGCCGTGACCTCATTTCATATTGTATTAATTATCACGATGAAGACTCCAAACATGTGCGATTTGAAATGCTTTTATAACCCGGCGGTTTCCACAACGGACAGTGAACACAACACACGTAAAGTCATAGTCTAATGAGCAGCGTATAGGCTATATAGAAAGTAGGTACATTATACACGCTGGCTGTTGTTAATATATTTAGTGTGTGGTATATTTACGTATGTATACGAATTTCCGAATAAAACCTAATTAATGATATTATGACTTCGATACACGTCAGCTGTATAGATACGCTTCATATGCACATCGAAGAGGTGTACTATACTATAGTAGGCCTATACAAATTGAACAATCGATCATACGCTACATAGGCTGTCAAATTAAGCAGTATCCTCATAACCTAAATGATAAATTATGTTAATATCAACTTGAAACAATCTCCCTATATAATACATATATGGATGCTCATTTTAACGCACGCGTGCCGAAAGGCGTGACTACATATAGGCCTATATATGAAAGATACATAATTAGAACAGAGAAATTAAAATCGATTCATTCTCATTCCGCCATGGTAACGCATATATGCTTTATCTTGCTGAGTTGCTGTAGTATATCAATGCGTCTGCACACGTATAGCTCATACAACAGTCAATATTTGCGTCCAAACATATACCCACATATTTTACCTGAATTTTTAATGTGACTGTGAGCTTATGTTTTGGGTAGCGTAATGTACAGGAAACACATTCATTAAGCCTGTACAATTGTTAATAGTATGAGCATTACATACGGTAGACTCAATTTAGCACATTAACTATTGTCTTCTACTTCGACTCCGCCCCCCCCATCAATCCCCACCCTCAGTATAGATTTACATTTAGATGACCTAGGTTCTAATAAACAAGCCACGTGCATGCGTATATGGTGACTTTGACAATGCACTATATAAATACATTGGTATTCCTTACAGCATAAAACATTCAGTGACGTTCCACTCACTATAACACAAATATGTTCACCTCGAAATAACACATTTTTTAATGCCACAAAAACCTGTATAGCGGTAGCATTTGTACAGTATGTTTGCATGTGTGTAACGCCCTAACTAAACGACACTTGTTAGTTGTAATTGTATATAAAACCCTCCATTATTCAACACCCCGCTGCTAATATCACCTGTGCTCAGGTGAAGGTCGCCATTATGTGGTGGTCTGAACTTTTAGAAGGTCATCACCGAACGCAACCGCATTCCCCTGAGGTTTATTTTGGTCGGTGAATTGGTTGAGGCCTTGGCACTGCCTCTAGTAAAATAGATGAGCGTGGAAGCTTTCTGTCCTCTGTTAATACGGCAGGTCAAGTTTATCTTACGAGGTCACAAAATGAGAACAAATGTCAGTTGTTAAAAACTTGACTATTCAGATCAGATTTCGTCTGGTATGGTAAAGAAGCAATGTTGCAGATCGCCAATATTTATCGTAGTTTGTGATGTAGTAAAGAGAAAACCGTAAACATCAAAATATCTCAATGAAAAAGTGCTTATAGTGTATGATATGCATTATGCAAGTTTATCCCTGTCCTCAAAGGGAGGTGGGGGTGGGGTTAAGATTGAAGAGGCTGGGGCCGAGGTGGGGGGGGGGCGGTGTCAAGGGAGTGGGGCATGGGGCGGTAAATTTAATTCAATGTTAAATCATCAGTTTTACCGAATTGACTTATGATATTGCAATTGTTCTTCATATTATTATGTTCTTCAAACTATTCTTTCTATATTCAATTATTCATAATAACCAATTATTCACAACACACAAATTCACATTTCTCAATATGCAGATTCGAGTTTGGGTTTGCTAAACAGTAACCGCAGCTCAAGTATTTAGTATATAGTTACAGTCACATTTCCAAAAATCAATAATTCCCGGTCCATGGCTAAATAAAACTTAGAGTATGCATAAATTTATCAATGATGCGGGTCGCCGGTAAAACGGCAAAACCGAAAACACTACGTAGCAAGCCTTTATCTATATATGTCACGGTTTTATGGTACGTGCGTGCGCCGCCCTGCAAGCGCCTATATGTGTTACAGAATATAGAATTTGAGCTCTGACTCATTAGGGTCATACTGCTCTCAATAAAAAATCCAGAAATTTCACAAAAACTCTGCAAAATCCATACCTGTTGAACTCAAGCAAGCAAGACATGGACCTAGAATTTGTTTCTTAATGGGATTAATAATTTCCATTGCTCATTACTGCTACACCATTTAGCACGGTATAACTTCCTTAATATTCAGCTACACAAGCAATGTGTTCAGAGGTCATATTGGTGCACAGACAGCAACCGGACAACAATATGCTCTATATATGCTTATGATAAAATGTTTGTACTCCTGCCCTGGATATATGCTTTACTCAATCATGGTGTATAGAGCTTCATGAAAGGTCACCATGTTTGTTAACTTAGGTCAAAATAAGCAGGTCTGCACATCGCATCAGGCTAATATTGCAAATTTGCAACGTATCAGGTTTGCTGATATCCCTGGTATTCGGTGGGGGAGGAGGGGAGGGGAGGGGGTCTGTTCTCCACGTTGCTTCTATTATTAGACATAGAATACCCCTTTAGTTCAATATGACATTCACCATACAGTGACCGAATGAAAATCCCACGTAAATGTTTCGGTTCCACTACTTGGAGCAAGAAAGAGTTTTAACTTAATGAATTAATGAAGTTAATTGGCCTAAAAGAAAACCGAGAGCCAATAAAAACGGTCGTTTAGATCATCGGAAGGTTTCAGACTGAATACCAATTTTTATAACCGTGACCAATTCTTGTATCATTTCTAGCTTATTCTTATCGAAGTTTTATAGTTCTGATCATACATGGTGTTATGTTAACGTTGTTAAATAACATTAGCTTAGACATGCACAGGGCACACTTTATTCAAAGAAATCAATGAAAATTTGCTAACATAAGCGTGAAAATTGATATAATTTAATTTAATCCAAATGATTCCTAATGTAATTAAGGGTAATTAAGGGTAATTAAGGGTATAATGTTTTACCCATGTAACATCACTATATACCAGTTTATGCCATGCACATGTCTATTAAAGACGATAATCATATTTTTTGAGCCATTTGGCAGAATTTTTTTTAAATGGAATTTTGACTTTTGAGTGACCTTCACAATAAGCCGTGTAAGGAATTATAATTAGTATGCAAGTTATGTTTTTTTTCTAATTAACCCTTGTGGATTAAAATACACAGGAATGGAGTATTAAACATGGATTTAAGTTTAACATTTCTAATTACTTGTTGTTGAGACTTCTTGTCTGGCGGGTTTTGATGAGCTTTACCAAGGACATGCGGTTGGAATCAACAATGCATTAAATCACTTGTTTAGTAAAAAATAGCATTCTCAAAGCCATGCGATTATAGTTCTCAAATATGAACAGGTGGGGTATGCCAGGGTAGAAGTATTTCCTAATATTATAATCCTATTGCTAACACTTAGAGCAGGTGTGTTTAAACAGCCTGTGGCAGACGGTTTTGTTGTGATGTTTTGCTACAGATTTGGTCTCGTATTGGTTCACTTTCCTCACTTAAACAAGTTTGGAGAAAATCGTTGATTTTTAATGTCACTGAGCTCTTCTAAGTTCGTCATTGCTGGATCCGTTGGTAAAATATTAAACATTTGTTCAATTTGTTTGTTGAAAAAATAAAAAAAATTGCACAATATTTGCGACGTTAAAACCTGACCAATGTAATGTTTATTTTGTTTGCGTGCCTCCTTTGTAATTCTGGCTCTTTAGCAAATGTTTTCATAGCAAAATTCTCATAGTGTGATTTGGTCACACCAAAGTTGGCATAGATTTTCTTGTTCAACAACGTACGTTATATAGATATCCCTTTCAATGTCAAAACGTGTGTTCATTTTGCGTTAGGTGGTTAACTTGTAAATATCATTGTTTCCTTAGAAACTCCCAGTTGTGACCTAGTCATCATATACCAGTATTAGCAGCGTCAGCTTTTTAAGTATTAGGGCGTTATTTTTGTTTTCAACGTTTAGCTGTCCGGTTTAGCGGGTATTTATCTTGTCAGCAAGATATGCAGCATTCGTCAATTATGTTATTGGGGGAAGGCCAAGCTTGCTATACTCCGATCAATGCCATTTTTGTAAAATTTGCAAGGCTTATCATTGTCTGTGAAATTATATTTCCTAAAAAGGAAACCGTAAATCAGTTTTGGAAATGAAAATATGGCAGTCGTAGTAAAAAAAAAGAAGCAAAACAGGAACTCTGAAAAGATAGTTTATGTTCCCCTTTTTCCTGATCTCTTCAAAAGATTAATAGAAAATTGTTTTGAACGACAGCATAAAGACGATTTATTAAAGTAGTTTCTGGTATTGTTGCAATCATCATTTTCCTAATGCAAAAGCCAAGACTGTTATTTTGGCGGTTTTTCAAGTAAGGTCAGACAGTCGGGTTACAGCTGAAATCGGAAATGAGAAGGGGGCAAATCGTACAACAACGACTTGGTTATCGTCTACCAATCTTCATGACTCTCGGTCAATTTAATAAAGATGGCTCTTTTTTTTCTTTCTCTGAAAGCGGACTGCGTGGTCAATCATTTCTTAAAATCAGACACATCTTTGCTTTAGTTTATAAAGGATGGCACATATTTAGGTTCACAATTCACAGTGTGTTTAATTGCAGACTAGTAGACTCGGCTAATCTGGTTATATCGGTGATAGCCAGTTTACATCTTTGGTTATATCAGAGATAGCCAGTTTGCATCTCTGGTTATGTCTGGGATATCTAATTTACATACCTGGTTATATCAGGGATATGGCCAGTTTTACATCTCTGGTTATATCAGGGATAGCCAGTTTACATCTCTGGTTATATCAGAGATAGCCAGTGTATATCTCTGGTTATATTAAAGATATAGCCAGTTTACATCTCTGGTGTTATTAAAGATAGTCAGTTTACATTTCTGGTTATGTCAGGGAAAGACAGTTTTACATCTGGCTATATCAGGGATAGCCAGTTTTACATCTCTGGTTATATCAGAGATAGCTAGTTTTACATCTCTGGTTATATCAGGGATATGGCCAGTTTACATCTCTGGTTATATTAGGGATAGCCAGTTTTACATCTCTGGTTATATCAGAGATAGCCGGTGTTACATCTCTGGCTATATCAGGGATATAGCCAGTTTTAATTCTCTGGTTATATGGTGTTATTAAAGATAGCCAGTTTACATCTCTGGTTATGTCAGGAATAGCCAGTTTTACATCTCTGGTTATATCAGAGATAGCCAGTTTTACATTTCTGGCTATGTCAGGGATATAGCCAGTTTTACATCTCTCATGATCTCTGGTTATCAATAAGAGAATAATCTATGGGACTCGTGGCATGAAAAAATATTTGTCTTGGAATTTATCTGATACTGATGCAAACATTTTTCCTCGTGTAAACATTTCTTCTCAGCTCCAAAAAAAGGAAAGAAAAAAAAAGAAGCAAATACTTGTTTCTGTTATTTTGAAACATTAGGAGTCTCTTGTAGCCTGTTTGTGTTATGGTTGGCTGACCAATCAGCTTGATCTATTCCGGTATTGTCTGTCAAGTCCAATTACACGTATCCATGAGTACGCGGGAGACTAGAAAGTCGACCTAAAGGTTGCTATATATGCTAGACAGTCAATAACCTCTATATTCCAGAACATCTGCAGGACACTATTCTAATATCCATCGATACATTTTGAATATCAATTTGCATATTAATGTCACCTATATAATGTGCACCTCTGCATCTCTATTTGAAATAACATACAAAGTTAAATACACAGTTAACTATAAAGTTAAAAATACAAAGTTAAATATTTAGACTATGTAGGACATATTTTCACATGGTTTGGGTCACTTGCAGCAATTGTGTAGAGGGTGATGTTCCTTTTCTCTATTATAATGAAAAAAATCCTCTTTAATAAAGTTTGATGCTGATATGTCGAATGCATTAACGGAAGAATTATTCACGAATTTGTACGATATAAATGACTATACGGTAAACCATCAACAAATCACAACCAACATTCAGAGTGAGGATTTTTAGTGCCTGTTATTTATTTCGTGCATTTCCTGCGAATAAGTTAGATAAAATGAAATTTTTGAAAACAAATAAAGGGAGAGAGAAACTCTCATCAGGGCATACTCAACTAGGTCAATACTGCCTCAATTGTACGTTGATGCTAAATCATAAATCCTTAAATTGGGCAGTTATCCGGGAGAGACTAAAATAGGTTTTGGTCAGTTGAAATAATACTAGCTCTTACATAATTAGTCACTAATTAATGACTTCTTTATAGCGAGTATGTTGTCATCCGCAATCGATTTACGTTTCCTCATGTGATATTTTCTCTTGTTACAGGCTCAGTGAATCATTTCCAAGAATTTGAACTTGATCAAGTCGTTTCGTTAAAACTCAACTATAGGGCGCCACATCTTTTGCATCTTCCCAATCCCAGGTCACAGTAGTTATTCCGGAGTTCATCTCGGGCCTGATACTGGACTGACTCGTACAGTTATGCTATTAATTTAGTAAACCTGACAATACGCATTGATTTATTGTCCCAACGATGATAGGATGGCCATACTTTAGATGACAATCAACGACAGGTATTGACGTCACAGGACTGGACCATATACCTCCATTCCAATTGTTTGAATTGTTTTCGGAATTTCTCCTTACTGAAATCTTATATACGTTGGATAACAGTGATGCGATTTCTTGACTTTACATATTTAGAATTATATATGTAATTATTCTATACTATACGTGCTATATAGGAACGTGAGACGTTGGAGGTTGGGTATTCAGGTATATATTACTCGTTAGGGTGGTTAGGCCTACACGTATATACATTAAGCCAGCTGTACATTACATAGAGGTTTGATGAACGATCTCAGCTGTTTCCTTCTGCCACGCGTCTCGTTCGGGTCGTCTGTTTTATTTCAAAGGCAAATCTACATCAGTGATTATTGAGCTTGAAGAATACCGAATCATTTCCGCCATCTTTGAGTCAACAGTGAACAGGATTAGTTTATGTCTGACGTCATAAAAGAACGACATAACCCGAAACTTGAATGACACTCTCGTAGGATAAAAGAATCCAAAACTTGCCGGATCTGTATCTCAGTGGCAAGAAGAGAAATCCTTTGAATGCTGGGGATAACTATGTGTTCCATTTAACAGTTGACTTCAAATATTATCCTTTTATAAACAGCTTTCAAAGCCCGGAAGGCGATTCGCGTACTATTGAATTACGAGGCCCTTTTTGTGTTGCAACAACAACGACTCATTATCCAAGCAAAAAAATTTATATGATTGTATAAATTATGTAATATTGATGTCACGGTGACTCTGTATTGATATACCGGTGTGATAAGTCAACAAATGACTCATAGGTCTAAACCTGTTTACGTGATTTTTACTGGCTAGCTGAAATAGAAAAGAAAAAAAAAACCTCAGTCAATGCCAGGTCTGTCTTCACTTCGGAAGGTACAGGGATAAGAATTAATATCTCAATTTCGTCGATACATAATGGTCTGGCCTATACCCTATGTACGGTTCGAAGATAGCGGTTCATTTCATATGATTACAAAATGATTTACAGCCTGATATTATATCTCTTGTACTTGGAAACGAGTATCGCCTATTCATTTCAAGAGGAACCAGAGGATACGAACGCGATTGTCGGTATGTCGGTTACGTTACGATGTATCGTCACTAATTGGGGTTCAATGAATATTTTATGGTACGACCATGGAAATCATCGATACATCAGCCGAGATAGGCTAATATTCCGGCATTCCGGTGAAAGTGAGCGGTTTTCGATAATCGGCGATGCTCTGTCGGGGGAATATTTCCTACATATACGTAACATTACCTCTGAAGATGCCGGTCTGTACAGTTGCCTTCTCTTCCAAGATCGTTCGTTTCGTCTTTCATCACGTGACGCCTTGCTCCAGGTATTCCCAGAACCGAGCAAAGGTTTCCCAGTATGTTCGATAACACCGGATGTGGTAAGTGGTGGCACCGGACCGGGTGATTGGATAATGCTTAGCTGTGTCGCAGAGGGTGGCTCACCATTTAGCCGTCTAGATTGGGTCAGAAGCATGGAGATCCTACCCGCCTCGTTTTTGGACGAAAACGAACCGCGGTCTGTCTACGAGTTTCGAGTAACCGAGTATCATAACGGCGCGGTTTTTTCATGTGTCGAAAGTAATCCTGTCTTGGAACACACTAGGAGCTGCAGTATTATGCCATTTTACAAGCCCACAAATGTCAGCCTAAGCTCACGACCTCGGCTACCTAATATCGGCGATGACGTCACCGTGACGTGTGACGTTCAAGCTGTGCCCGATCACGGTATGAACTACACCTGGTTCTTGAACGGTGCAGAAATTTCAATTTTCACCGAAAACGAGCAATTTTCCATTTCCGAAGACGGTAGTCAAGTGTTCTTGCAATCAATAAATACAAGTTTTAATAATTCCCATTTTGAATGTCATATTTTAACTATCATAGAATTGGAAGGGAGAGCATCTTTACAGCTGACATTATTAGCAGATAAACTGGATGTCAAAACAGCACCATTGATACCTGTGGAGTCACGTGGGTTACCCCTTGTAGTACCTCTTGGTGGTTCAATATTATTTATAATCATCTTAATTGTCATCGTACTTCTAGTATCATATCGACGAAAACGTGTCGGTATTTTGCATCTACTTAAAGCTAGACGATCATCGTTAAGACTTAGTCAACGATATACCGAACATCACCGGTATACCAGATCGTCAGAAATTGTCAAAACTGAACGAGACGATGATGAAGAATCGACTCATTCGGTATTGATATGTGCCACACCGCGTGATGCGATACAGGAACATTTAAAGGAAACATCTGGGGTGCAACAACCTACAGACCCTTCGAGTACTAGACCAAAGTTTGGTCCACCGCCTCCGCCCAGAAACGAATCGCAAAATGTTTCTCAAAGTAGAAGAGGACGAAGTAGGCCGGTTATAAGCGGACCGATATCGCCTGTTATACCCGATTTACAGGTATCTTTGAGAAGTTTAAATATCAAAAATCCAGACACATCTTCAATTGATGAAGATTATGTCAGTGATACGGACACAGATTGGGATCTATGATCCTTTGTTTTGCTGAATGAACAAATTGTTCCTATTTAAGAACTATATAAATATGCAATATTATTTATTAATGCACATTAAAATAAAATGGTAACTCTTCATCACTTTCCAACTATTCCTGGACATAGCTTTCACTTTATCAATGCATATAGGCCTACTTTATAACACAGAGGTTACTTGGAAGCTGTACAGCTGTACGCGGAGTAGCGTATGGTACAGAGCTGCTTGGAACTCGTTAAGATGCTCAATAGTACGTGACAAGTTATGACTATAGCCAGATTGGTATATAAATTATAGTAAAAACAATATCAAAAGAACTGAGAATAATACAGTATAGTTTTGAATGTACCTTTTTTTTGCGATTTCAAACAGATTATCGTGAGCGGTAAAAGGCAGCTAATGTTTTGATAAAGATAATACAAAAAAAATGCTACTGCATCGAGGTACGTCTAGGCGTAAAATATGATATTCATGCAGTTTTAAAAGGAAAACATTCACATAATGGTACTGTATGTGATTATTAAAAAGAAACAAAAAGAGTTCACGAAGTTTTTTTTCCCAACCAATAGAGGAAGGAATGAAGATGATGGGGTCAATATGTATAATTAAATATTAGTCTGTAGGTGTGTATAGCCCTAGTAATATTTAGGCAATGACATTTTGTGAGATATTCTGGTCAAGCTAGCAATATTCATGCTTAATTGAATTTCACATCATCATCATCCACTTAGCAGAGGGTTCCTGAATAGCCCGAATAGTTAATCCTATGTAATCAAAAGAAAACAAATAAGTCGCACAAAATTAATGTTTAAAAAAAAGAAAAGAAGATAATTCCCTTTGCAAAACGTCGACGTATCTATATATGCACACATTGATTATGACTGGTACGATCTTTGGTGAAAGAATAAATATGAAATATTAGTTTTCAGATTACTTATGCTTCCTTTTGTCGTCGAGTTATATATAGTTTGCTCAATGCAGGTTTGTGAGGTATATTAGATAGAGACACATACTAAACTATCTTTGTTAGTATATGAGAGATAAATGTCGTGAATAACTTCTCCAAAACAGTTAAAAACATGTTGTTGCATGTGGGAGATATCACGGATATTAAAGGCATTGAAGACTCGCCCAAAACCGCGTGCCGCGCTCTGAAACAAGTTAACTTTCCGGCCGTTGCTTGCAAGTGAAGTTTTCTTCTTCTCGCTACAAAATGCAGACAGTAATGAAACCTGATACCTTGTTATCTTTTATCTAGACCTGAGATGTCCATCGCTGCTATGTACACTGTGTTGTGGGTATTGACCGTAGCTGTATGTATCGACTGTACACACTAGTGTCTAATTACCGACGGTAGCAAGCTGTGTGTGTATCTTCTTCTGTTACACCTCATTCTGAAACTGGGTCAGATTACCGGCATGAGCCGTTTCTTTGTGCGCGAGTCTTCACACCCTGTAATGTTCCTACAGCTACGCACGCAAGGTTGAAGACTTGATCAAGTATAAATATGACGTCATCGACTCACATGTGCTTCATTTCCCTTATATATATTTCTTTGTTTATCGCATTGTCTATATGTTCCTTTCACTGAGATGGGTTTTACATATGCTGAATCTAAAATACTGAACCCCTTAACATGACCTTATGACGGCGTTGGGTTTTAGTGTCAACACTGTTCACAGTATAAAAGGGTTTCAGAACATAATGGCACTGTGACATCACACATTTACAAAATGTCAGCAACCAGACATTACTTTTAAACTTGGAAATCTTCCAAACGATGTAAGAAATTTCTCAGCTGCTTGGAGGAGTTACCGTTCAGAGAGATATTTGGCATATAAGCCGAGGATAAATATTTCACTGTTTGTCTCCCTGAAGCCACAATTTAGTCGTTTCAAACCTTTGAAAAGCTACGCGTCGGTGTAGCGTATGAATAAGACTCTTCCTCATATGGCTGGCTGCCATGATCATTAATATAGTCTGTCGCCGCAGAGTCTTATCAAAATGCATCTCGGTTTTCTGTTCGAGATAGTCTGCGCGATTGTGTTAATAGTCTGGCGTAGTGTCTGAAGGGAATATCAAAATACAGTGTTCAGAATTTTACGTGATTTATATACCATTGCAGTATATATTACTCTAAATTCCCAATGCGTTATACTAATGGAATTTTTTGGTTTCTTCAGTTTCATCACAATACCGAGACATGGGAGGTAACTCATGAAAATGACAAGACAAGATAATTCCATAACCTCCTCCCAAATGCCATAAAATGATTAATTCGATTTGTGCAGGAAAACTGAAAATTGTTAAAACGTTTAACTTTTCGAAGTCTATTTGGTGTATACTAATATGCATGATTCCTCCCCCACCCAATTTCACCCACAAGCCCATCATAGTCCTTATTCTATTATGCAGTCCCATTGCCCGATTCACCCACCCACCCGGTCGACCCCAAAACCAACGAACAAATAAATATCAGAACAATGATTTTAATACGGGAGTCTTGCTGACAAAGCCAGAACATTGGTCCGCCCCCCCCCCCAGCATCCTCCCTATCTCGAACCTGTGCCAAGGGGCTTGGTAAATGGTCACTCCAGCGTTCAAATGTAAGCCCTACATGGACCCTGATATAATTGGAGGAGGGGGTGGGGGAAGGAATCAGAAAAATGTTCATTGGTGATGTAATTGCCGCGCCGGTATAGCATATTATTGATTTTTTTTTGGGGGGGGGAGGGGGGATTCTACAGGTGTCGAAGCCCTGCATTTCACAGCCAACATCTCAAGATATAATTACTTACTGTCAGCCTCCAAGCATTTTCCCTTACAAAGACGATTCATTATAGACCAGCAACCCTTTAGAACGGTTATGATGTTATCTGGAGGCTCTGAATACTCTGGGTAGTGCTTGGCTTAATCTGATTATCATTGGATAACACTTAACACTGAAATAATCCTCCATTTATTTGATTCACAATGCAGTTACAAGTCCCACGACCTTTCCACATTGAACGAAAACATTACCTCATTCTAGGATTTATTATGTTCACTGACTCACACACACACACGGCTTAGAGCTTTTTATGTTTCCCATAAGATTAATACTGTAGGCTATGTTCTGTTATTTGATGTAACTGTATAAACTTGACATTAGAAGGATCTGATGTGACATTAAGTGGGGGGGGGGGGGGCCCTCAAGAGAGATACAGTTTGGCTCAAAGGTGGGAATGGTATATGTTTTTGTCATATGCAGCTGTCTATACATTTGTTTTTCTATAGTGAATGGCTTGGAGTCTGCTCAACAAATTCCTACACTCTGATCTTTCCACGCCGCTTGGGAACTCACCGCTGTTGTTAATCGTGTCTCACTCCCATCCTTTGCTTCACACCTCTTTAAAGTCCTATGCTGACTCTAGTGCGTATTTCTTGGTAGCTGATATCTCGTCGCTTTTCCTGATGATATACTTACTCCCTCTATAGATGCTCGCAACACAACAGCGATTTAGAGCAAAGTATAAGTATAAATAAGCTCAGAGCGAGATTGAATGGGCAGAAGACAACAGAGATGGAAAGGCAAAATCGGTGGGGAGTAATTACACGTCATGATGACGTAACTCCTGCGTGTATAAATCTTAGAAACCTCTGCAAAGCTGTAGCTATATATCTTTCAAATGTAGTGAGTCCAGCAATCCTTGTCTCATATCGTATCTCTTAATGAAGGTTGTAATTCGTTAAGAATTATGGTATCTCTAAAGATGTTCAATGGTGACACTAAAGAAACCGCATTCTTAAAAATTCCTTTTAAAGGGAGTGAAGACTCGCGCACAAAGAAACGTCTGTTGCCGGTAATCTGACCTAGTTTCGAATGAGGTGTAACAGAAGTGTTAGACACCACCATCGATCCCAGAAACTACACACACAGCTTGCACCGTCGGTAATTAGTCAATACAGTCAATATATGCAACATTCAATACATGCAACTACGGTCAATACCCACAGCACTGTGTACAAAGCAGCGATGGACGTCTCAAGTCGAGATAAAAGATAACAAGGTATCACGTTTCAATATCAAGGGCGTAGGAACCGGGGGGCTGGGGGGCGCCAGCCTCCCCAGTGAAAAATATGGGGGACGGAAGTATCATCCGCCCCCCCCCCCCGCTTCGCAAGTCAGAAAACCCCTTTTTCATTTCCAAATGAGAAAAAAATCTCATTTCGAGCACCAAATTGCATCTAAGGCCAGGTGAAAATGCA
>KN882895.1:123014-133166 GCA_000934455.1 Apostichopus parvimensis
TTCTCTCAGCGTAACTACATTTGGCCTCATAAGACTTTTGCTACTTCAGGAATAGAATCGTAATAATTAATCTAATATATCATTCAGACAATTGTTCTATTTTTGTGTTTATTCATAAGTAAACAGCTTGTTGACTTTTCAGCAAAAACGTAATACCGTTTGAGTAGTAACATTATGCACTGGCAACTGCAGATTTTATGTTTACAACAACATTCACATCCTTCCGTTTCACACATAAGAGATTGTATCTCCAATGTCTTTATACCATCTCAAGACATGATCATATGATTAGTTTAGCCAATCATTAATATACAGCACATTTTTTTTCGAACGTTTTCTGTTCTTTAATTTTTGTTTACTTTTTACCAATTTCAAACATGTCTAAAAATTATCTGTCTTCACTAAATCAAAAACATGCGAAGATAAACTGTCTCCGCGCGTCATCAAAAGAATAATGTGATCGCTGATAACAAATGATGAGTTAGGCGCGCTACCTTTCTTTATTCACTCCTCACCTTATACTACAAACACGGTGATTAGATTTATGGCTACCATTAGCTGATAAATCATTTCAATTCTAATCAATATTCACCATCTTGGCATTTCATATAAACACATAAAGTGAAGCTATATATAACTGGTATATATATACTACCTCGGTGAGGTATGTATATAAACACTTGCGAGGGTGATGCTTTCTAATGGTAAACTGTCATATAGTTGTAATGAAGTTACGGGTTGTATGACGGATTCAGTGGTGGGACTTAAACAGTTAAAGTATGGATATATGAACTTGATTGTAAAAGTCAATTTGATACTAACCATGGTAAACATGCAGCAGCACATTTTCCGGAAGACCAGTCGACCGGTTTATATTCGGTTCGTTATGGATCTGCAGTTATATAAGGAGATAAGCCACCCTTTATAAGTCATAGCCTATATGTATATGTTGTTTCATAAAATTAATAAAAAAAAGTATTAACAATATCGAATACGGTTCGTTGCAAGCATCACCAATTATGCATTTTATTTTATTTTTAATTTCTTCTCGAAGGCGGAAGGATTATACTTGCAGACTGCTTGAGTGTCAATCAGCTTATAGTTTGGCCGTATCTGTCATAAGCAAACTCGTTTGCGAAAGCCTGGGAGAGGAGAAGGTAGGGTAGTGGGTGTGAGGAACTTAGGGAGAGGGACAGGAACGTAGGCAAGTGAGCAGGTTGGGAGAGAATTCGATTGACATCTGCATAGCGAGATTCAATGCTTTCATACAGGGAATTCAGTGGTCGTGAGCAGTGGCGTAGGAAGGTACTTTTGAGTGGGGGGGGGGCTGAAGACTGATGGCCGGCCTGGGGGAGGGGCCTAAGGGGAGGGGGGTGTCCCCCAGGTGGCCTCAGATGCAATTTGGCGCAATATAGCACACTTCAACACCCACTCCATTTTGTAAATAATTTTGCATTTTCACCTGGCCTTAGATGCAATTTGGTGCTCCAAATGAGATTTTTTTCTGCCAAAATGTTCTGAGTAAAATGACGAATGTTGTTATCATTTATTGAGAAATGAAAAAGGGGGGGCGGAATGATACTTCCGCCCCTCATATATTTCACTGGGGGGGGCTGGCGCCCCCAGCCCCCCGGTTCCTACGCCCTTGGTCGTAGGATCTTGTGGCCACGTATAACCGAGAAAATATCGTTGTGCAATTTACGATAACCGTTACACAGTTGAGAGAAATTCAAATTCACAATTTATTTTAATTGCTAAAGCATTTGATTAAATATCTACCTTACTTAATCTTCCAGTGCTTACATGTAATGGCGTATCCTCGCTTCATCTGTACGTTGTTCATCTGTGCTTTCGTTACTATGTAAATTGCTTCAGCAAAATCAGAATTGTTATCTTTATTAGCATATGTATATATCACATAGTGTCAATACATGAAAAATACATGGTACTGATATATATATTATATCGTATGATATGCGTTGTTTTTTTCAAGTGGAAGTATGATATTACGTATTACTATACTAGTTGTGCAATATCAGCATGTGTTTCTATTCTTTGGTTATTGAATAGTATACGGGACGTCTGAGATTAATATGGTTGTTGTAAATGTGGTCGTGTTTGATTGAATTTTGAAAAAGGTCGGCAGAAATTAAACTATGATAGCTTCCGCTGATAATTACTGTTAGTTAGACAGAACGTCAAGGTAATAATTATTCCTAATTTGTTCAGAGAAATCGAGGAAAGCCCAGGCTATATTTTCTGTGATGGAAGATTCTTTGCTTCTCCTATTTTATTTTTTTCTTCGTTACCTTGAAATCCCCAATTGCATTGGGACTAATATCATGTTGGAATCACTGACTCAGCAAGCATACATATAACAGAACATTACATCCTAAAAATTGAAGCCCTCGAGGCAACATTTTAATTGAATCAAGAATGGGCAATATATCCCAAGCATGAGGAAATTGGAGAGGATATCACGTATTTTGGCGACGTTAACCTTGGTAGAGCAATACTTTACAGTCTAATATTGAATCCTTCCTAATGAGATACCATTGAAGAACATCTTGTCCTACATGTTTCAATCCAAGAAAATATTACTAAATAACGCTTTCGTACTAGAAGTTGTTACAGCATCATGCTAAGCGTGTAGATAGAACGATTCTCTGTTATTACTACGCTTGATTTTGTCTCAAATTGTTATTGACACCGTTCCGAGGTAAGCCTTTTCAAATGTCACGATACATATTCAAATCTGGGAAATGTACTTTGAAATTGGAAATCAAAATACAAGTGATTGAACGTACATTAAAATCGAACATTGTAAACTTCTCTTTGAAGTCGAAATCAACGGATCGAAATGAGTCAATAAATGTGAATGACGTGTGTTGTATCTTTTTTATGGATGTCAGCATCCATGAACATTCTAAGCAGTGGTTCCATATAGGTGGACTAAAATACCCCCCGCCCCCCGAGGGAAAGGTACCGACGTTTGGAAAGAGGAGGGGGAGGAAGGGACCGACGTTTGGAAGGAGAAGGGGGATGAACCGACGTTTGGAAGGAGGAGGGGGTAATGGACCGACGTTTGGAAGGAGGAGGGGGTAATGGACCGACGTTTGGAAGGATCGAGGAGGGGGAATGGACCGACGTTTGGAAGGAGGAGGGGGGACCGACGTTTGGAAGGAGGAGGGGGTAATGGACCGAGGTTTGGAAGGAGGAGGGGGATGGACCGACGTTTGAAAGGAGGAGGGGATAATGGACCGACGTTTGGAAGGAGGAGGGGATGGACCGACGTTTGGAAGGAGGAAGGGATGGACTGACGTTTGTAAGGAGGAGGGGGTAATGGACCGACATTTGGAAGGAGGAGGGGGATGGACCGAAGTTTGGAAGAAGGAGGGGGATGGACCGACGTTTGGAAGGAGGAGGGGATGGACCGACGTTTGGAAGGAGGAGGGGGTATTGGACCGACGTTTGGGAGGAGGAGGGGGGAGGAATGGACCGAGGTTTTGAAGGAGGAGGGAGTCATGGACCGACGTTTGGAAGGATGGGGAGGGGGAGGAATGGACCGAGGTTTGGAAGGAGGAGGGGGACGGAAAATAAATACTACATACTGATATGAAGCACGACGGCCTAAATTGTGATCATATCTTTCAGTTTTGACGGGTTCCTTTCAATCACATTATCATGATAAGGTATACTATTCGACATCAGCTACTTTGCAAAGAATTATACAATTTAAGTCTTGTTTATCACTGAACAAATCAACAGTGTACACAGGCTTAATTGTATAAACACTGTCGTCTAGTCTTCTAGCATTCTAGAGTATACAATTTGAAATGCATTCATATGGCATGCTTTTATCTAACACTGCTTTATAGCATACCCAAGACTGCGTAGAACATATATACATGCAATACCGTCCATGACTTAAACCATTGCCATTGTGGAACTGACGATATTATTCGCGTAATGACCTATCACTCCAATATGTAATGTACGGGACATATAAGTGTTCTTGTCATAGTACGTGTCGGTTCAAATTGAGCCTTAAAAGAATAAGACCTACATAGAAAAAGAACAACACTTAACTGCAATTCATAATTACGAGTATAGCCTCATCTGAATCCACGTCCTGTAGCTTCACTAACGTTGTATACCAACAGATCCCTTGATATCCTTGCGGCCATAATAATCGTCAAGCCGCGTTCTTACTGCAGTATGCTCGGTGTTATTAGAATATTAACTAACAGTAGTTCGATGCATGTATTATATAAACTTGTGCGTGCGCTTCGAGCCGTACTTTCAAATTGAACGAAACGGGTTCCATGTTACGTTTAATCATTAATTGAATTAAAACTACAGGCCTACCTCACTAATATTCTTGCTACAAACTTGCATTTGCACATGGACCTATGTTTGGTTTTCCCTTGTAATCTTATTATTGATTTCGATATATGAAACTCATGCTTTTAATGTAATTCCCTGTCATAAATATACATCAAACTCAACGGTTTGTTCATCACCAACGTACCAACTCGACCAATAAGATTTTACTGTACTGTTTGTTTGCGGATGTATTAGTGCCGGAAATCCAACATCAAATTCCCCGAAGAACAAATGGTATTTGTCGGCAATGTTATCTATCATGTATACGTGTACAAATGATTTTGTTTTCCATGATGCGGCTTGGATCAGCTTAGCTTATGGTATTTCTGTAGAAGTCCTGTTGATAAATGATGCATCGAGCTATTTATCTCTTAGGAATGTCGAATGATTGAATAGTTCAACTTGAACTAATGCTCCCTTAATCTAACTCAATAAAGAGTCGAAAGAGTCTTAAATGATGGATTATATGTTATTTGCATGTAATACACAAAAGGCGAAACCGTGAGCATCTATGAACTTATATGAAATAGGTCTTGCATATAACGAAATGCAACGATATAGAGCCTCGTGAGTGTGCAACAAACTGTCTTATGACCAGCATCTAGATTAAATCATAAATTGTATTCCCCGCATCCTGACTGCGCCCCTTAAAAATGTAATCCATATATTGATTGCCCTAATGATATGTATACACGTATACATAACATGTTCGTAGGCCTATATATACAGATATATATAGTTATTCGTGCCTAGTAGAATTCATCATTCAGGGACCACGTCTCAGTCTAATATAGAGAATATTTGTTCTGTTTCGTATAAGGGGAAGCATGATGACAGTATTTACATTCCCTAGGCGTAAGATTTGTGATATTTTCGACACAAACTTAACTTCTCGGAAAAAAATCAATGCTCCCCCAAAAAACCATGATTTGAAAATGAACCTTTCGGACAAACGTTATCTCAAATATTCTACGGACTGAAATATGAGAAATTGAATTGTCAGCTAACTTATCTCCCTTTTAACTTGTAAAGCAGCAGTGTGGTTGAGAGATTAATTGATATGGCAGCTCCCTGGAGAATTCAACGAGCTCTTGTCAGCCTCCTATTCAAACCAGGCAAACTGAAAATGTAATCAGAAGTTAATTTGTTTCCCCTTTCCAGTCAAAAGTTGTACATAGACACAGAAACATCCACCTTGAATTGAGAAATACATAGTAATTTTTTAAATAAATTTTACTTGATAAAAGATATACCGATGGTAAGCGAAACAAATCTATGGTTTATATATATTTTATTATATATATTATCATTATCTATACGTCACCATATACGTTCCTTTGATCCTAATAAGTTTAGATCAGTGATACATGATATGCATGTTCCATAAAACTGTATCGTTATAGTGCGCATCTCAAGGGTGTTGGTAAATATGACCGATTGAGCAACGAATTCTCGCATGCATGCCCACTCGCACTGACCACCACGTCGACTAACTCAATGACTGTTGCAACTACTGCATTCAGCTTAAGCCTGTAGAAAACATTCCCTCTCCTTTCTATAAAAATGATTTGATGCTTTTAATGTGCATTCAGGTGTGTTTACCTTCTTGACACACCGTATAGCTGTACTCAAACAAATTTAAGCTTACAAACCAGAGAGGAAAAAACATCGATAAAAATGTGGACAGTCTCAGCTGTGTTGGCTTCTTAAGCTCAATCTAGTCAATTTATCATTTCTTCATGACAAAATTCCACTCTTTTTCTGTATCGTATTTCTAGATAAAAGTAATTAGTTATTATGATCAGGCAAACATAATGATAATATCAATTAATGTTTAAATTTAATTTAAATTCTCTGAGAGCAATGCCCATATTGCTGTACATTAATAATGCTAGAAGTATCTTCCAGACTTTTTTTCATCCTTTATCAGCTGCTATAATTGATAGTTCTCACACTCGTCCACATCTCCCGGGTTAACTGTTTACGCTAAATGGCTATATACCCTACGAATTCAGTTGAGTGACGTCATTAATGACCTCGAAGATTGCAAATAAATGTGCAACTTGTTTTGGTATTTATACCTGTCTTTAATTCTCACAAACCATTTCAGATTTCTTCTTGAAACCGAAAACATGTTAATAATCAGACTGAATAAACAACAACCCTTGGCAATTATTGTTAGGTTTCTAGAAGGTTTTTATCCCACATATGAAGACACCACCTGTCTATGAACATTTTTAACCATCATAAAGCCAACTGTGTGACGTATCTGATTATTTTCCAGGAAGAAGTATTCTTGATTGCATAATTCACTTAATATAGTTAAGAAACCATTGCTCATTATGGGGCATGGTACTTGAGTCTCGTACTACATGATGTGGAAGCATAGCGTATTTGGAAGAATTCATATAGGCAATATATATATAGGTATACTCCTGCAATGGTATTGTTGCATTCAATATTAATACCCTCACCTCTTGAACACCGGAAAGCTGTAGTGGAAATCATCCAAATTATATATTACGAAGAATTTTATACCATGGAAATAAACAGGTGCCATATTATATAGTGTGTGTTCTTACCTTCACTTGAACATCATCATTTTAAATTTTCAGTTGTTTTTTTTTTTTGCTCTGTAAAGATTAACACCTTGGATTCATTTAATGGTAGAGTTTTTATTATTCATAAACGAATGAATTGTCCATAATGCAACCCTTATTACTGAAATATTAATATACGATACTAAACAGTCTAGTCATTAGATCTGCTCATAATTATACCAGCATGCACAACGTATTCTAACAGCAGATTTATAGGAAAGGTAAACTATCTGATGAAACTATTTGAATATTACCCCTTATTAGCACCGCGTACCTCATTCAAAAGACGCAAAGCACATATTGTTTTGCAGGCATATCATATATTGTTTGGAATATCTCTTGAAGACGATTCTACACATCCATGAGAGAATGGATTAGTCCTCGTTATAATAACTCCGATCTCTCTTAGCTAAATCTGTATCAAACATATTTTTCCTTCATTGGAATCATGACATTGTCACCCAATTTAATGGGTATAGTATGAATATTAGTTGGAATTATAGTGGTCTTTATCCTCCTCTCAATTGAAATAATTACATGGATGACAGCCACGTTAATTCACGATTCACGTGGCAAAGCTGTTTAAAGAGATCAGTGGACACAGTGGCTCTACATGTGATATAAATCGAAAGATTATGAAATAATTCTGATCTGGTTATGTTATAAACTTGCAAAAGAAAACAAACTAAGAGATTTTGGTATATTTGCAGATTTTGGAAGAGGAAAATACTGATTTTTCTTGCTAAAGGTGATTAAAGCTAAATAGACGGCTCGATGAAAGAAGTGACGTCATCTAATTTGCATGATAAATGGAAACAGTGAACGATAATTTAATCCGTTGGTATTCAGTGCATGAAGTCACCTGGTATCCAAAACAAATGCAATCCTATTCTTTATCTCAAAGACAGACAGCACACAGTAATTAAAATTGGGCTATGTGTTTTTTCACCCAGTTTAGGACAAGTTTTGTCTATACTGTAGTTTTATATCCCGCTTCATAGCACTCGTATTGTCAGTACGAGCAGTATGGATATCATGTTTCATATCAGATCAAGATTAGGAACTGTCTGTACTGTCAATACCAGTGTTTTGAGAGCATGATATTGGAGTACAGTTTAGAGTAGGTATTAGCATTAGGAAACTGCCCCAACAGGCTGCAAATAACCATCTGAAAATGATTATGCATGTTTCTATCAGATCAAGGTCAGGAACTGTTTGTACTGTCAGTACCAGTGCTTTGAGAGCATGATATTGGAGTATACAGTTTAGAGAGCTATTAGCATTAGGAAATTGTCACAACTGGCTGGGTTTTTTTTGGTCATTCAGTGAATATGCATGCATAGGCTAACTCATATAGCTAACTCATATAGCAGGTATATTAATCACCCAACCTGTAATATCTATAGTTTCGAAAACATTATACCTGTGACTCAACCAATGAGAAGAAGAAGAAATAATTTAGTATTAAATAATCATGGTCAATTTTGGTCAACAAACCGTTTCTATTGAAGTTGTATAAGTTTGACTGAAATCATACAAAAAGGTTTGAAATGCGACGATGATGTAACCTTTAATTCGAACTGCACGCAGTGTTTGGAACAGTTTTTAATTTGATGCGTAAAGTGTGTGTTTTATAATTAAGAACAGAAAGTATACGTATAAGAATTCACATCTTGGTAATTAATCAGTGAGGAATTTGACTCGCAAAGCTCTTGTATGCTTCACGGTAATCTAATTGCTGAATGGTGAATTTTTTGTTCATCCCCTAACTACGTTCCAGTTCATAACAGGACATTCGAGCTTATGTTGTATGGTTTCAGTGAGGTTCGTGTCCTTGAGATAAATTCCGCATACATTTACAATTTAAAATAACATAACAATAAAATTAAAAAATTAAAATAACATTTAAAATTACAAGCCTTCTTTGATGATTAGATATGCTAAAGTTCCTTCACATCTCTTCTGGAAACTGGAGTAGGCATATATAGTTATTTCATTGGTCAAAGTATTTTTTTGGGTGTACCATTAACATAACCAATACCATGGAGGTAAAAACAGCCTCCATGCCAATACTAACCGTTGTTACTCATTACTTATGCGTTAGAAGACATATATTTTACATAGGCCTTTATATATACTAGTCAAATTTCTGATCAAATTAAATCACCTTTCTAACATGAAACTGCTGCAATGGAAATCTGATAAAATACACCCGGAAAAAAATATGTTTTTTCTTACAAAATGTGAAAGACGTAAGATTGCTCAAAAACTGAATCAATTAAGGTGTTCTGTGTTTTGAGAGCATCTATGATCAGGTTACTTAGAAAGAACATGAGCTACTTGGCGATGCTACACTCTACACTTGAGTGCCACGATAATATTATATTACTCCCAGAGCAGGAAAAAAAAGGCCTACATGGCTTTTAAGCTCCATTTGTCCCCAACTGCTGAGGGTAAGTTCGTTGACCGAATAACACATTTTACCTAGTTTCTGCATATTTAGTTGTGTCAAGGGTACTAAGAAAGTCAAATTACATGTAAGTAACTTCTCTTGTGATAGTTGTCTTTAAAAAGGAACGTTTATTGTCAGTTGATTGTATTTAAGAAATGCTGCAAATTCCCTGCATGATAAATTAGTTGGACATTTCAGTCTATAGTCTCAGCTCTCAAACAAAGCCAAACATATGTACTTGTATATACAACCTCCTTAGTAAGCATCGGAAACCTGTTGCATATTGTACAGTTTAAACGTCGTTTGAGCTCACGAAAGTATGAAATTCTTATTATAAACACAATAACTATAAATGTGAAGTTTGATCCTCGTGTGTTGTGTAGAGTTCCACAGACTTTTTATCAGTCAAAGAAAAACATCATTTGTTTGCCAGATCAAATGTCATTCCACCGGTCAACAAAAGTCAAAGTTTACGGTACATTACAGTACAGACTACAATACAGTAGCTGACTTGACAGTAGTGCACTGCACTGTACTGTACCGTATTGTGTTGTACTTTACCGTACAGTATGCACAGTCGGAGATAAATCACTTTCTCAGTTGTCGTGTACGCTTCATGTGGGCTAGTAATCTACTAACGTGTACTGTTTTTATTATAATTATTGTTCATTTGTTTCATGGTGTTCTATATTACATATGATATACAAGCTATCA